>VDFB02126169.1:0-31423 GCA_007258455.2 Sequoia sempervirens
AACTTGTCTTCCAACACACATCCTAGAACTCTCCATCTCTACATCTTAGATGGATCAAGCACCTGCAACCAAACTCAGAAACAACTTCAACAAACCAAACCATCAGAATCAGCTAGCTCTGATATCAATTAATGCAAGAGAATCTACCAAAAACAACCAACATTAGGGGATCTTCAAACCCAAAATCAATTGAGAATATCAAATTGAACAATCACCATGGATTCACTAATATTTTCAACAAAATTCATCAACTACTCTTGATTTTACATTCCTCAATACAACTCACTTCTCAAGGAAAATTGAAAAATAACCATACATTCTTACTTTCAAACTAATACCAAACCTTCAAATCATTGCAATCATCATCATTTTAACTAAAACAAACCAAGAACGTATTCACATAACACTGTTCTATCAGATCCTTTATCTTTTGCAGCCAAAACACCATTTTCCACATAAGGTTCTCATTGCTCAAGACATTAAATTCAAAAAATTTTCCTTCTAGACCTTATCAAAACATTTAGAAATATTTAATATCATCATATAAGTAGGTTCAAAATAAATTTAGTCACTCTTAACACATTTTTCTTAGTTTTACCTTCTTTTTGTAGTCAAAGCATTGTTAAGCTAGTAAGTTTGTAAAGCCTTAAATTGAGTATCACTTTAAATCAATGTTGTTCCACCTCAAAATATGCACATTTTTAGAAACCCATTATGGTCTAATTAAACATAATTCAAGGTTAGGATAGGTTGTTTTGAAAAGTATCCTAGATCTATTGACTTGCCCACAATTTTAGGCTCCAAATAGACCTATTTATCAAAGCAACCACCTTTCAAACAACTCCAAACCTTCACTTAACCCAAAATAGTCTTACATAACTTCATTTAACCACAAAATACACCATTAGTGTCAAATAAATAAATCATTATAGTAGTCAACCAAAATACCCTCATTCTAGCATCATTTGGAATCAAGAAAACAAGGGTTTTTAGAAAAATCACTTTCCATACCTTTTGATACCTTGCCACCACATAAAGCACATGGAAATATGTCTGTACATACAAAATAAATCATTTACCAGCCTCCTTAAGTTCTTATTCAACTGATTCCAACTTGAAGCCACTCTTTTCCCTTGAATTTTCTATATTTTCTATTTGGACAACAGCCATAAGTCTATTTCTTCTTCATTCCTGCATCAAAACACACTACCAAAGCAATAAACACACTATATACAACCTAATCTAACCTACTCCACCAACCCAGCATGTCTAAATTGGTGGAGTAGTGTTAAAATGTTGATTTAAACTCTCAAAACACTAAATGGAGATTACAAACCGAATTTTGTAAATGGGATCTCAAACCTTTATTTCTTGATGAAACAACCTCAAATATTTTTCAAAAGAGTGAAGACTCCCTACACTACAAGATCCAAACAAAAATTAATCCTAAAAGGTGTTGGTCTGTCCGTACAAGGACTGAAATTAGAAGAGAAAAACACAGATTTTGCAAACAAAGTGCTTTATTCACCAAAATTTGATGCCAACTTACAAAGTATGACTCTAGTTCACCCTTACATTTCTCTAAATAGATATTCCAAGCTGTTGTAACTACTACCCCTTCATTTTCCAACATATACCTTCCATTTTCCCACTTGATTCTTCATATTCTTTGTTTTTTTTTTTTTGCATTTTTACATAATTGACAACTTTTGCATTTTTTGTTTTTCTCATCATTTTGACCTCCTAGAAACCTTTAAATGACTCAAATACATAGGAATTTACCATTACATGACCTTTTCACAAGGTTTTACAATTGAAAATTTAAATTTTGCAATTTTTCCTTTTGAAGGCATTTTGTAAACAAGGTGCACCTGCACCATATAGCCTATTCATGCTTTTTCCAGACATTTACAATTTATTCCAATGATTAGGAACCATTTTCTTGATTGTGTGTAACTGTTACCTATTTTTTGAGAACTTGCTAAAAATGCATGACAACTTTTCTTGCCCATTTGGCAACTTTTTGTAACTTTTAAATCAACGACCCTCTAAGCACACTAAAGTGGATTACATGATTTCACATGGTCATGAATGACCTTAGGAAACTCCTAAACACACTAAAAAAATCCTAACCACACCAAACAACTCCTAAAACCAAAATTACACAAAATAGCAAAAGGGGAGAACAACATGAATAGTGGGGACAACAATGATTCAATACCCTCCAACGCCTTTAACAACTCTGAAACATTATTCAACCAATCAATATCTCCAAACAATCACTTGGAATTTGGTGCTCTTGTCAACTTTGGAAACATAGTCACATGGCCAATAACACAAACAAAGGATGGAACAACATGAGCACATACTAAGAGTCAAAAGGTCAATGGAATGGACTTCTAAGTGAATGTTTCCAAGACACTTCATTTGAAGCAAGGATATTTCCAACTTTTCTAAGGATTTACATGTGTGGTAATAAATAGTTTCTTATTAACTTTTAGCTTATTTAGGTGAGACACTGGTTTTCGCTCTGAGCTACGTTTAATCGGTAGAATCCCTTATGAGTCCAAAGTACAAAATGACAGAAATCTTCGATGGGTTGTTACTTAGACACCGTGATGCTTAGAAAATTCTTGTTTGAGGCTATGGGATTGTGTTGGGCCCATCTACAATAGCCTCTTTCAATTTTTTCTATCTCAGAGATGTTTTCCTGTGGTGGTGACATTTCATTTGACAAAAAAGTTGTCAAATGTAAGTAGTGTAAAGTTGCAAAGTGGTACAACTTTCATTCTGCAACTCATGTGATCAAATAAAATATTCTGATGCATCCGGGTGGATACGTTTAGGCTAAACATAGTCCTCTTTTGCACCGAAACACACCAAATCAATCCAAGCTACGTTCAATCACCAGAATCCCTTAAGAGTTCAAAGTGCAAAATTGTTGCAATCTTTGATAGGTTGTTACTCAGACACCATGACGCTTAGAAACTTCTAATATGAGCCTATGGGTTCACATTGGAGCTCTCTAGAATAACTTCTCTGAGTTTTTTCTATCTCGAAGTCGCTTTCCCATGGTGGTGAATTTTCACTTGGGGAAAATGTTGTCAAATGCAAGTAGTTGAAAGTGGCAAAGTAGTGTGACTTTCATTCTGCAACTCGTATAACCGAATGAACTATTCCAACACATCCAGGTGGGTAGGTTTACCCTAGACATGGTCCTCTTTCGCACCCAAGCACACCCAATTGCTCTGAGCTACATTCAACCAACAGAATCCCTTATGAGTCTAAAGTGTAAAATGGCTGCAATCTTTGGCATGCTATTAATCAGATATCGTGATGCTTAGAAACTTCTCGTTTGAGCCTATGGGATCATGTTGGGCCCCTCTACAATAACCTCTCTCTATTTTTTCTATCTCGAAGGCATTTTCTCGTGGTGGAAAATTTCATGGGGAAAAGTTGTCAAAATGTAAGAAGTAGTTGAAAGTTGCAAAATTAGTGCAACTGGATTACTAACATGTGACCAAACAAATTGTTTAATGCATCCGGTGGAGTATGTTTACACTAGGCATAGTCCTCCACTTTTGTCAAATGTTTTGGAATCCTTCAAACTATATTCCTTTGGTAAGAATCACCTTAACCAGGTCAAAGGAATACCAGTATGAAACACCAATCTTTTAAGCATATTTGTTATTCAGCTACCCGTGATGCTTAAGAGGGCACTTTCATCTAAACTCTTACAGGATCAGGTTGGGACCCTCACAGCAATCTCACCATGGTTTTGCTTCCTCTTAGGGATTTTTCATAAATTGGTGAGGTAGGGCGTTTCGCCCAGGAAGGGTTATTCGATGCAAATAGTTGAAAGTTGCAAAGTGGTGCAACTTTCATTCGCAACTCAGCCTTGATGATGGAGCTGTGCAGTGTGTCAATTGGGCATGTTTGTACAGGCATGATTCCTCTTTCACACCCAAGAGCGTGCCCGGAATCTCTGACTGCGATTCAATGGAATAAGATCCTTATGGGTTTAAAGTACAAAATGGTTGTAATCTTGACATGTTGTTACTTGGATATCATGGTCTTCAAGAAACATCTCATCGAGGCTAGCGGGATCACGGTAGGGCCCTCTACAATAACCTCTCTTGGTTTCCACTATCTTGGAAACATTTTTACTGACTGTAGGCTTTTTCTTAGGGAAAAAAGGTTGTCAAATGCAAATGGTGCCAAAGTTGCAAGTGATTTTAACTTTTGTTTCGATGTGACCAAAAACTATTCAATAGTAATGCGGGTGGAATTGACACACGCCTAAAGTAGTCCTCTTTCACCCAAAATGCTCGATAACAGGGCTGTTCTTGACATAATCCCTTATGAGTTTAAAGTGCAAAATGGTTTCAATCTTTAGCATGTTGTTACTTAGATACCATGACGCTTAGAAAATTATTGTCTAAGGCTATGGGATTGTGTTGGGCCCTTCTACAATAACCTTTCTTGGTTTTTTCTATCTCAGAGGCATTTTCTCGTGGTGGAAACTTTTTGCTTGGGGAAAAATTTGTCAAATGCAAGTAGTTGAAAGTTGCAAAGTGGTGTAACTTTCGTTCTATAACTCATGTGACCAAACAAATTGTTCTGACGCATCTAGGTGGGTATGTTTACGCTAGGAATGGTCCTGTTTCACACCCAAACACACCGAATTTCTCTAAGCTATGTTCAACTGGCTGAATCCCTTATGAGTCTGAACTGTAGTTGTTGTCACTGAATAGTGCACCCTTGCTAAGATGCAAAACTCGGCCTACTAGTCAAACATTGGATCCAAATATTCAATATCCATGACGTATGGTTTTTTATGCTCTAGAGTTATAAAACATGATGTGGCAATAGTTATAGGACCATGTTTCCCAATTATTTGTCATGTTATTTCACGTATAGAAAATGGAAGGAGATTTTTTTAACTTATTTAAATGATAAATATGGAAGAAATGTGATAACTGCACATGGGTGATGCATCCCAAAATCAAGCTTATATTGTTATTCATGCACATCTAATATCTTCAAAATATCATTAAAACTGATCTATGCATTGATTTCATTTAATGAGATGTCAAGTGTTGTGATATTAGTAGATGCAAATAAATTTTGTTGGTTGGATCAACAACTATAATGTGTTTTAATGCACATTCATACAAGTTCATAAAGGTATATATATATGCTCGCAAGGTTTGAAACATCCACTTGTTTTGTAGATGCAAATGCAATGATTTCTAAGCTTTATAATCAAAACCATTAGTTGTTGGATGCTAACCTCAGCCATGAATTAAAAGCAATACATTTCGCTATGATAATTTTTTATGGGAAGGAGTTCTTACAGTTCATTTGAAGCCTTTTGGTGTTAAATTCCTTGTCACTAGACAACAATAGAACTCAAGAAGCATGGAGCATACATGCAAATACATGAAGTACACACATGAATCATGAAGAATACACATGAACACGTGAATTATACATTGGAAGCATGAAGAATACATGTGAATTAGTGAAGCACAAGTAATTGAAGCATTGCAAAGGATACAAACCACCAAGAATGGAGCTTATTTACACAATATGCATTAGATGGAGCTTATTGAGCAATCGACAGTAATTAATTAAGCATTAGATATAAACAAAATTCATGCCTACAACATTCAAGCATACAATTTACACAATACTCATGATAACATCATTCAAGAATAATAGTAGAAAAATAATATTTTCTTTAATCAAAAAATTGTAAGGGTATACAATGATATATATTGATAAAAGTATATACAATATATCCAAAAAGGCCATACAGGCTTAGTACAAAAGAGCCATATGAACATAAAATGTCACATATATATTGATAGTACAAAACATATGTTCCAAAATTCCACAATAGTCATTTCCCTCTAGGGGAAGGAAAAATATCTCGTGTTGCCTTCAAAATTTGGTTGGATAGAGTGCATGTTGGTTCTCTTGTCTTTTGAACACACTCACCAATCCTCCTCTCTTCACTCTAGAACTTCAACTAATACAATAAAAAGTAAAGATGTTAATACATATAAATTGAATTGTGGAATGACATATAACAAAATATAATCACTTACCACATACATATAGTCATCATGCACATTTACAACATTACCACATCCACGATCTGGAGTGACAACCACCTGTAGCAACCATCAAGATAGAAATTAAACTACATAAAAGTAACATGATTTTTTTCTATAATAGACCATAAAAGAGCAAATGTAATGTCAAATCGACTAATCTATTGCATACCTCTCTTAGAGGATTGGAACTAGTGATTGTTGCAATAACTTCATGGTCCATAATGCCACCAACATCACCAGGGTTGTTTGATGTCAACAACTTCAAATGAAAAAACATACCTAATAGTAATATAAAGAAGTTCAAGTAGTCCCTTTATAACTGTCATAAATGAAAGAGTAAATGGTTGGCATTAGTTGAGACGACAATATAGTGCTTATAGATCATAGAATGGTGAAAGTACTAAGTCCACTGGGATAGTCCAAACTCTTGCAATGCCAAATTTCAGTGCTCATTGAGATTCAAATTGCATATGTTGATGAACTAATGTTAATGAGGGCATGTTGTCAACATAGTGATAATGCCACAATGAAGTTCACATGAATGAAGTGAGGATTACTATGTTACTGTGAGATGAGGATTGTCAGTGTGGATCAATTACACTTAATCCATGATGAATTGAAGCATAATATACCAAAATAAACCTGCATCTACCAAACAAGATCATTCAAATCGAAAAGATTAAACTAAGCATTTAATTGAAATTGAAAGTTACAAACTACACAAAAAAATAGTTAAATTCCTAATCTAACCCATTTGAAACTCATCCTGTTTTGGAATTGGTGTCGTGTTGATGTGAAATGATGACCCTTTCCCAATCCCATGATTAGTGAGTCTGTTTCAGTCGACTCTATGGAAGAGAATCGATGAAACCATTGTGATTGATGCATAAAAACCTAGTTTATGCTAAAAATGAACATGATGCAAGCTAAGTTACCATGATTTTATGCTAAAAATGAACTAATTATGCAATTGCTAAGTTAATCTAAGCTAAATCTATGCTAAAATATGGAAACCCTAATTCATATACAAACTAAGATGGATGCATGGAAGCTATTAATGGATGCTCTAAGCTATTATGCAACTGAAAATAAACTAAAATAAGCTAAAGTGAGTGAAATATGAGTGTTAGTGCATATGAGATTCAATAGCATAAGTTTTCAATTGAAAGATGGATCCATTTGTCTCCAAATAGTTTCCTATTTATAGGAAAGAAAATGAGAAATGGAGGCTTTAGATCAAAAATATTAATCAACGGTCAAAATGAAGGAGATGAGAGGCATGGATCATGGATTCTCATCAATGGATGAGAATGCATGATGGGATTTTAATCAAGGGATCACATTTTCTTCAAACAAACACACTTTTGACCTGCTCACATAGGTCAAGGTGACTTGTTCAAAAGGTTAAAGGTTTTTTCAAATGATGGAGGAGTAAGAATATTCTTTTGGAATATTCATTTGGGTGAGGATAAAAGGAATTTTGTAAATTAAAAGAAAAAATGAATTGTGCAAGAAAGGGGATAAGGAATATTCCTTGAGGGAATATTCTCTTTTTAGAGGAAAATTAGTTTAATTGCTAATTAAACAAGATTTAATCATGCAATTAGGGGATTTGGAGGAATAAAGTGATATTCATTAAATTAAATAATTTAATAAATGGGGAAAGGTGATATGATATTTAATTAAATAACCCAATTAAATAAGATGACTTAGGAAATTAAATTAAATGTTTGGATGTATTTAATTTAATGAGATGAAATGTTAGCATGAAAGGGGATGAATTAACCCAATTAAATTAATTAGGCTAATAGATGAAAATGATGCAATTAATTAAATAGCTAGGCTAATTAAATCAATTAAGCAAAAATAAGATGAGTTTAAAGAGGAAATGATGTTAGTAAATCTATTTTGAGTGTATCATATCATTTAGGACATTTTCCAGTGTCTATAGTTACTATCAGCTTTCAAAGGGATAATGGAACATACGTTGAATTAGGACGTGTATAGGGTTTTACTATAACACATGAAGTTGGTTGTTGAGGTGTACAACAGTAATGGAGAAGACAACTTTGGTCAATAATGAGTGGAAGGAAATATTTCTTCTAACGGTGTATAGGATAAAATTTGGATGGAGGTGGTATAGCATAGAAGGGATAAAGAGACAACACCAACAGGGGCTAATGGAACATATGGTGAAATAATAGAGGGTACAATGGGGTGGGAGTCGAATGCAATAATGGAACATGGGATGGGCTAGGATGGGATAACAAAATATAACATGAACTATTAGAGGTTAATGGAATGGGATTAGGAGGGAATAAAGGAACATAGGGTGAATTAGGGAAAGATAGTGGGACAATACCAAGAGGGGATAATGGAACATAAGGTGAAATAAGAGAGGGTGATGGGATGGGAATAGAAGGGGTTAATTGAACATAGGATGGACTAGTATAAATTAGTGGGATGGGCTAGGATGGGATAAAAAAATGTAGGGTGGACAATTAGAGGTTAATGGGATGTGATTAGTAGGGAATAATGCAACATAGGGTGAATTAGGAGGTGTCTAGGGTTTGACTATAGTACATGAAGTGTGAACTTGACCTGTGTGTAGTAATAATAGAAAAGAGCTATCTAGGATGAAACGTGGATAAAGATGGTATAACATAGAATGGATAAAGGAACATAGGGTAGAACATAGGGGATCATGGAACATCTAGGGTGAAATAATAATGGGTACAATATGATGGGAGTAGAAGGGCATAATGACACATAAGATGGACTAGAAAATATTAGTGGGATGGGCTACTAGGGGATCATAGAAAATAGGGAAAACTATTTAATGTTAAAAGGATGGGATTAGGAAAGAATAAAGGAACAAAAAGTGAATTAGGAGAAGATAATGTGACACGATCAAGAGGGGATGATGGAACATAGAATGGACTAGTAGAGATTAATTGTGGTGCAGTCATGGATGGAGGATCTAGGAATAGGATTGTCCAACCTTGCAGCAAGAGTAAACACAACGAAAACTCAAATAATTGGAGTAACAATAACACATAGATATATAGAAAATGATCAATTATTCATAGGCAACATGCCCTGCCTTCCGACTTACAGATTACAGAATGATATGGTGTTAAGCCCAAAAATGCAATATGGGCCAAAGCCCTTATCTCCTAGATCTTCCTACTTCTCTATCCTCGATCCTACTATCTAATGCAACTACACAATGCTTATATATATATATATCAATTCCCAACCTCAAAAAAATTCTACGTCAGCCTCAAGAGATCCAAAACCCCAAAGTTGATGAAACATGTGAAGGTCAGCCAAAACATTTGATTTCCTTTGATCCTTGGAAAAACATGATGCAAATGAGAACGAAGGCTCCTCAATAAATGTGAATCCTTATGAAATAGTTTCTTGAGCTCTAAAAGTCACAAAATAGGTCCACACACTTGAAATGCCAAGACTGGTCTATGAATGCTCTTTGTCCAGTTATAGTTGATATTCCATTAGCAATATCTTTGTACTGGGATCTCGAAAATGCTTCAATTTTTTATATGATGTAGATGTTGCAATGAAGATCATATATCCTACTCCGCGAGCTCTGATGTTACAATGTGGTATAATGCAACATGAAAAACTGGGACTGGGTCCCAACAATTAACTACTAAAATGCAAGAAAATATGAATGCAAATATTTTTCGTTGATGCAAGATTGCTTGAAACCCAGGATGCTCTTGCATCAAATTGGATGAGCTAGGATTGGATAATAAAACATTTTTTAAGGTGAACTAGACTAGAGGTTAGTGGGAAGTAATTAGGAGGGAATATTATACCATAAAGTAAATTAGGCAGTTTTTAAGGTTTGAATATAGGACATGAAGTGGGAACTTGAGGTGTGTAGTAATAATGAGTTGAAGGAAAGGTTTCTTGTAACGATATGTGTATAAGATGAAATATGGAGAAAGGTGGTATAATATATAAGGTGTTAAAGATTGGGATATGTGATATAAAATGGTTAAAAAATGCGTGATGAAAGGAATGGAAGAATGAGATGGACGTTGAATGGTAAATATAATTAGGATCTCACAAGACCAACCAATGTTTGTGTTTCTCATCAATTTTTTAGATTTGTATACGCAAATTAAGAAAACTAGCTAACATTGTTTTACAACAACATTAATGAATAAAGGCTACTTGCGTGAAAGTTGTTTGAGGACATGAATTGTGAGGTGTGGAGGCTGAAGGTCCACCAGGAAACTGTTTGACATCCAAAGCATGTTTTGAGACAAATAGTCAAATATAACATTCAACTATTCAAATGCATTAATAATATCTTTAATACTAATTGCATACCTGTGGACTCAATGTCGAGAATGAATAAGGGTCTACAAGAATGGAGCACGTCTCATGAACACTCCAATCCTAAAATTTTATCATATCAATATTCTACTAATTTATTTATTCTTAAATTTCAAAATATAATTTAATAAACAAAATAAATGAACTTGCTAAATTTTACCTGAGTATCAATATCAAATGTATTATTCAGCAATTCATCTATGAAATCCATCACCTCTACAACTGATGTAGGTTGTGTAGCTACATCTTGAGCACTCTGATAATCATACATTCAAACAACACCACAAGTGCCACAATGGTGGGGTGGAGCTCAGGGCCTACACATCTTCTCCACATCAGGCTCTACTATAGGCCTCACACATTGTATAATGGTCTGGGTGAGTGAGCTAATCAACTCCAACATGTCCACCTCTACACTATCCTTAACAATGGAAGGAATGGTGGCATGCTCCACCATGGGTTTGGCCAAGGGTCTCGGTGCCAACTGTGGATTATGTCATGTAACAAGTCTATCATGTGTGGAGCCCCCACCTATACCCTAAAAGTCTAAGATGTCAAAATAATTTGGCATCTTATTGAGAACAAACTCACAATAGAGTTTCCTCAAAAGGTATTATGGTACCTAATGGTTATTGCATGGAGGTTGGTCAAATACCATCCACCACCACTCCTAAAATTTATTTTTAATTAACTCATGGTGGTACCAATGGATGGGAGCCTCCTGCATGCATGAGACAAAGGTGCCTTGGTTCTCGGGTCTATAAGGTACACAATTTGGCTTTGCTAATTTTTTGTTTTTTCACATCTACATATGAAAAACCATAAGCATAAAATTGTCTCATCTCATGCCTCTTATTTGACCAAAAATTTATTTTCTCACTCATTTCTCCCACATGAAAGACAATTGACTTCAACGATTTGGCAATCCCTCTCATATAAGGGTGGGTTTCGACATGCTCGGTTAATCTTCCAATCAATTGCTCAATGTCTCTTTTATTGTTTTCAATTTGATTTGGGATATTTTCATGTGTTCCTTGAGGATGCCTATGAATTGATGGAGGGGTTTCAAGTTGTTCTTGTATAGGAGGCTCTTCATGAGGGGGTGATTGTGAATTCTCAATGTTTGGAGGTGGAGATTCATTCCTTGAGAATTAGAAAAAAAAATTATTAAAAAACCTATTTAAATCTACATTCTAAATAAAATTAAAAAAAAACAATAAAAATACATACCTCTTCACAATATTTGACCTCTTTAACATGTTGGTGGAATCCTTCTGAAGAATTGCAAGCTAAGAGTGCAAAAAATGGAAGATATTTGGCGAGCATGAGTTGCAGAGCTAAAAAACCTCCAAGCCAAGCCGCAGGTGAACAAAAAAATGAAGATACAAATATGTTTTTTTGGTTTAATACATCTTTTCTATTTGGTGCACGCCAAATGGCCTATTTTGATTTTTTTTTCATTTTTTCTAATTTGGCATCAAAATTGTGTCACAGATTGGTGCACTTACCCAATACTACTACCTACTCCCCCTAAGAGGTAACCTTCATCAATATGAAACAAAAAGAATAAATCTTGAATTGCTCCACTGGACTGATACACACTCTTATGCATCTAGTTGAAAGGAGGGGCAATAACCCCTAACTTTTGTTGAAGATACTCAAATGTATCTTTAGGAAGAGCCTTTATGAAAATATCTACAACTTGATCCTTTGTAGGTACATACTCTAGCTTCACCTCATTTTCTACAATCTTCTCTCTTAGAAAGTGATACCAAATTGAGATATGCTTTGTCCTTGAATGCATTATTGGATTATCTGATATATTGATAGCACTTTTATTATCACACAAGATAGAAATAGGTCATTATATGAAATTCTAATATCCTTCAATGTCTACTTCATCCACAACACCTATGTGCAACAAGATGCTACAACAATATACTCCACCTCTGTAATAGATAAAGATACTAAATACAACATGATGCTACTGCAATATACTATTCTTCTACACTAGATAATGGCACTGGATCTTTCTTCTTACTCAACCAAGAAACCAATCTACTTCCATGAAAGGAAACACCTCCACTTGTCCTTCTTTTGTCATCCACGCACCCTGCTCAATCTACATCTATATAAGCACTTAAAGAGAAAATAGTATCCTTTGGATACCATAGACCATAGTTTGGAGTTCCCTACAAATATCCAAAAATCCTATTTACTACTACCACATGTGATTCTCTAGGATCTTCTTGAAATATGGCCTCAAGACAAACTCCATGCATGATATGTGATCTAGTAGTAGCTAGATATAGCAGTCCACCAATCATTGATTTGTACTTGCTCTAATTAGTCTTAGGAGATTCATCATTCTTTCTTAGCTTGCAATCAATAAACATAAGAGTACATATTGGTTTAGATCCTTCCATTCCAAAATTCTTTAACATTTCCTTGACATATTTTGACTGTGAAATGAATATTTCTTTTTTTGTTTGACTAATTTGTAGCTCAAGGAAGAAATTCATATCCCTAAACATTGACATCTCAAATTCATTCTTCATCTCTTTTAAAAAATTCTTGTACATTACCTCATTTCCTCCAATTATTATATCATCAACATACACAACCATAATCACTATTTGATCCTTCTCAACTTTAAAGTAAAGATTGCTATATGAGGTACCTTTATTGAATACCTATTGCAACAAGTACCTATCCAATATTACCTTCCACTTGTGAGTAGCCCTTACACACAAGTCTAGCCTTATTTCTGATAACTTCTCCATTCTCATTCAACTTGTTTTAGAATACCCATTTAGTTCCTATTGCATTCTTGTTTGCTGGTCTTGGGAATGATTCCCAAGTCCGATTCTTCTTGATTTGCATCAATTATTCTTCCATAGCTTTGGTCCAATTATCTTTTGCAAGTATGAAGGTGTTGTAATTGATGTTAAAAATCCTATGTTGTCATTGATGATAGTTGTGTAGTGTTTGAGGAGAGATTATTTCTTTGAATAGAGTTGCATTATGTTATCATCAATTAAGTTGTTGATGTTAACCTCTAGCGTTGCTTTGATAAGCTTCTATTTATGGTTCATATTTTGAGGATATTGAGAAAATTGATAAAATAAGGAAATAGGGTGTTGTAGAGGTGTTCTAGTTTGCAAAAGGTGTTCTAGTTTTGATTCACATTTATTTTGGGTTATAGATCTACTTGTGTGGTTTGGATATGTTGGATAGAGGTGTTCAAAGTTTCTATATCCAAAAAATTGGCTTTCTGATCAATGGTTAGAGGAAGTTATGTTCACCAATGTGTGAACTAGTTTTGCAGTGTTGCTTGTAGAGGTGTCTGGGAGAAATATATTTGCTCCACATTTCTCTGTAGTTGTTCTTCAGGTCTTGTGACTTTGAAGGTATTTTGATGATTTTATTATAAATCTATTTATTCTAAAGGTGTGTTGATGATGTTATTGCCCATTTGTTGCTTGTTCCAAGACGATTTGTGGTTTGGTACTCTGAAAGTTGGATTTTAGAGTTGTAGAGTCTAACAGTGTAGTCTAAGTGTACAAGCTATGTACATTATGAAGGTGCGAGTTGTTGCAAAATAATTTGATGGATTTTAGAAGGATAGAGGAATATTCTAGATCATGATGAAGCATGGTATGTGGTTCTCAAGTCATTCTTGGATTTGAGGAAGTGTGTAATTCAAAGTTTAATGGTGTTTGCATGGGTAACGATTGACATATTTTTTACACTACATTCAAAGATGTTTTATTAGTAATGAAGGCATAGCATGGTGTGTGAGATTTGATTTGAGTCCCAGCTAAGTTTTGTATTGGTTCACTTTTGTTCTTATCCACCGTAGGAATGTTTAGTGCCAACCTAATTTGAATATGTGAAGTGCAAGAAGAGTGTAGCTGACTTGAAAGATGTTTTCTAAGTTGTGGATGGTATAAATGCAAGGTGAGTTGATGCAATATGAATTTTGGAATATATTTGAGTGTTGTGATACAAAATTAAGTGTATAGGTGTGAATTGTAGTGTGAGCTATAATACAAGATTGTTGAATGCAGTGAGCTAAGGTATCTTGATCTCTAAAAGACTACTAATGTTGGTGGAGTTGTTGTGGTGGAATCTTTGTTGCATTAAGATTGTTTTCTCTATGTAAAATTAAATCTTCTTTCTTCTTTCTATTCTAGTAGTGAGCTTGGGCTATGAGCATTTTTGGACAGTGTGTCCTATTTTGGAAATGAGCCTCTTTGTACCATTTTTTTCTATTACTTATATTGTGAGCTAATCCTCACCATGATTTTTCCCTCAATGGAGTTTCCATGCAAATTTGGTGTTCTCTTGTGTATGGTGTTGGTTGTTTCAATTTCTATTATTAGCTTTTCATGTTTTCACGTTATAACAAATTAAGGGTTTAATGAATGCATGTGGATCTGATTATTGTTGATGGTTTTGATGTTTTCATTTGGTACAACTAATTCACCCCCCTCTCAATTGTATTGTTCATTCAAAATTATCATCCTTACATGCCTCAATCACTATCTTAGGTTCTACTTTGGAAAGTAGACATAAATTTACCTATTCTTCTATCATAGTAGCTTTTCTTCTTGTCAACATGCCTCTACTCTTATCACCAATGATCTAATATTCAAAATGATTCTTCTGCACATACTTAGGAGTCTTAGGAATTCTTTTCAGAGCATTTTTCTCTTCAACCTGCATCTCGTTTTCCTTCTCTTCTTTTTATTCTTCTCTACAAGAGGACTCATCAAATTTATATTTGTCTATCAGTACTGATATTTTATGTGGTTCTTCATCTACTTTGACACTTTCACTTTCAACTATCTTCTTCAGCCTCTTATTGTAGCATTGATAAGCCTTTCTTATTGTAGAATATCCAAGGAAGATTCCCTCATCTGAGCTTGCATAAAAAATTCCCAATATTTCTTCATCTCTCCTGATATAACATTTACTTCCAAAAATTCTAAAATATTTGACAGTAAGAATTCTTCCATACCATAGTTCATAGGGAGTCTTTGAATTGTTTACTCTTGCTTGTACTTTGTTGTTTATGTATACTACAGTGTGAATATCTTCTCTCCAATTGATATCTGGTAGATTTTCTTCCTTCATCATTGTCTTTGTTACTTCCTAAATTGTCCTATTCTTTCTTTCCACAACTCCATTTTGCTAAGGAGTTTTAGGAGCTGACAAATGCCTCTTTATTCCATGATTTTCACAAAAAATATTATACTCATTGGAGGTGAACTCTCCACCTCTGTCAAACCTTAAGCACTTTATTTTCATATTCATTTTATTCTCAACCATAGCTTTAAATGCTTTAAGCTTGTCTAGAGCTTCTAATTTTTCTTCAAGAAAACTTACCCAAGTAATTCTAGAGTAATCATCAATTAAAAACATGAAATAATTCTCGCCTTGAAAGCTTCTTGTTCTTGTACATCCATATAGGTCTATATGCACTAACTCCAAAGGTCCCGCGATACAATATTCTTTGATATTGAACCTCTTTCTTGTTTGATTCCCAATGTGACATTCCTTGTAAAATGCATTGATAAGCTTTATAATTCTTGGCAGATTTCTCACAACTTGAGTAGAGATGATCCTCACTATACTATCAAAATTGATGTGACACATTATTCTATGCCATAGCCAACTTTCATTTATTTGAGTCATAAAGCACTTACCATTAGCACCTTTGAGCTGATAAACATTCCCACCTATCCTTGTTCCTATTGCATCTAGATTTTTAGATCTTCCTTTCCTAATTTCACAACCACCATCCTGAAATACAAGATTATATCCTTTGCTACACATCGTTCCTACACTTAGAAGATTATGCTAGAGACTTAACATAAAGAACACCATTTGTATTATTATTTCCATCAAAAATAATTGAACATTTTCCACATATCTTAGTAGATGTATCATCACCATACTTAAAAAGATCACCTTCAAACTTTTCAAGTTTAAAAAACTTATTCTTATCACTTGTCATATGATTTGAGCATTTGATGTCAATTATCTAGTTAATTTTCTCCTCTCTAGCATGGAAGGTAGTCACTATAGTCCCTTTGATGTTGTGACTTATTTTTGAAGCAATTTTCTTCATACATCTTTCAGATTTAGTAGAATTATTTCCAACATTCAAATCCATAAACAAGTATTCATCATTATCATCATCTAGGTAGTTAGATTCATCATCAGATATGCTAGCATATTCTTTAATATAATAACTTCTTTTGATATATTTACCTTTGTTATCCTTATATTTGTCATTTAAAATTTTTGGTTGGACATCTTGAAGCATAATGACCTATCTTTCCATAGTTAAAAAATTTGAAAGGTAACTAACCTATGTATTTTCCAGTCCCCTTTTTCAATCTCCAAACAAAATTCACTTCTATCTTATCAAGATCATTTGGATTTGACCCATCATCCTTCTCTATTTTTTTAGATTTAAAAGCAATCTCTTTTCTTTAATCATTTTAACAAAACTCTCTCAATTCAAAAATAGTCAAAGCACCAAACAACTAATCTCTAGAATAATGATCTAAATCCTAAGATTCCTCAATAATAGAAACTTTAGAAATATAATATTTAGGAATATTTTTTAATACCTTCTTTACCACCTCATCTTCTTCTAGTTTTCCACCAAGGCCATTGATGGAATTGAAAACTTCATCCAATATATGTATGTAGCTTGAAATATCTTAATATTTTGACATCCTTAGGGTTTCAAACTTAGTCTTCAAATTTTGCATCTTTGCTTGCTTGACCTTATCATCTCCTTCATAGATACTTTCTAGCTTCTTCTAGATTTATTTACAATATTTGTAGCCCATAACTTTCACAAGTTTTGAATCAACAAGACCACTCAGAAGATAATTCTTTGATTTTCCATTGTTATCATATGCCTTGATCTCATCATCAGTTTTCAGACCATTAGTGGGTGATGCAGGAGCATCCCTAGTTGTAAAGCAATCCTGTATCAACCAAAAAATAGTTATTTTCTTGCATTGCATTTTGTAGCAATTTTAGTAGTTCATTCCAGATTTTACCACATCATTGTTTCTTAGCTTACAGAGTAGGATATAGCATCTACACATCATCTATCACATATCCATATTTCACATCATTTGCATTTGTCTACTAAAATTTATCGCTCTCAAAATTTCACTATGTTTAGTAGTCAGAGCATTTGGGGCCAACTTGGTCTAGTTTCTTAGTGTGGACCTATTCCAGATCATGCAAAGCTTAATGGGACATCATACAAGCATCTTGAGTCAGTTGGGACCTATCTTGGAGATTTGCAAGTTACTTCTTTTCGTGTGGAGTTATCTTTCCATATTTTGAGGCTGACCTTCATGTATGAGAATTCATTGAGTTTTTAACCCTTGTGGCCAACACAGACCTATATTGGAGCTTGAGAAGCATATTTATAAGCATTGTAATCCATTGTAGATCATCAGTAGTTATAGGATAAGATTCAAACTCATTACATTTTTTGTACAAACTATTCAGGGGCATGTAATAAGGCCTGTTGGCTATTTGTATTGTTGAAAGCCCTTGAAGTAGGCCTATGAGCCCTGAATATTCACCCATGAGGCATATGTTGCATGTAATATTATCAACTCAATAAAGATTCATGTTCACATACAAATCTATTGTGTTTTTTTGTGTGACTCAATGTTGCATGGTTCAAATTGTTCCTTCTGAAACCCTCATACTGTGACTGCACCAAGTGGTATTAGAGAGATTTTTTGATTCCTGAAGGCATTCCTTGAGTTGAAAAGATCTCCAAATTGAAGTGGACTACATTTTTTTTAATCTATCACTAATTGTGAGGAATGTAAAACCCTTGTAGTGAGATCGCCGAATTGAGGTAGTTGCACCTATTCAAGGGGAGATATGCCACCAAGGAGAGTGCCTGCTATGGTGAATGTTGTTGGAATAATGGATGAGATGTTGGAAATGATGTGTGAGATGCAAGTTAGGTTAGATGTTGTTGAAGAAGATCGAAGGCGAGGCCTAATCCTTAGGCAGAATGATGAAAGTGATCATGAAGCAGAACATGCAAATCAAAATGCAAAAACCCTAGATGATGAAGAAGATGAATCAAATCAAGTAAATATTTTGAAAGTAAGCTCAAATATTGGCAAGTGACCTAGAGTTGAAATTCAAAATTATGTGGGTGTAGACACTAAAAAATGTCCTAAATGATATCATGCATTCGAATCAGGTATACTAACATCATTTCCTCTTAAAACCCATCCTCTTTTTGCTTAACTAATTGAATTAGCCTCGCTAATTAATTAATGGCATCATTTGCATCTATTAACCTAATTTTTCAAAATAGGTTAATTCACCCCCTTTCATGCTAACATTTCATCTCATTAAATTACATAAATCAAACTATTTAATTTTATTCCCTAAGTCTTCCTATTTAATTAAATAACCCTAAGTTATTTAATTAAATGTTGTTTCACCTTTCCCCCATTCATTAAATCATTTAATTTAATTAATATCATTTAATTATTCTAAATCCCCTAATTGCATGATTAAAACCTTGTTTAAATTAGTAATTATCTAATTAACCTCTTTTCCTCCTTTGCACAATTTAATTTATTTTTAATTAACTAAATATCCTTTTCCCTCACCCATGAGAATATTTGAAAGAATATTATTTCTCCTCTAATCATTTAAGAAAGGGAATATTCTCACAAATCTTCATGTGCAAATTAAACTTGAAACTCCTTGGGAAAGTTAACTTTTGACCTCTTGTATAGGTCAAAAGAGTGCTTGTTTGGAAGGAATGAGAACCCTTGATTAAATCTCATCTTGCATTCTCATCTATTGATGAGAATCCATGATCCATTCCTCCCATTTTCTCCATCCTTAATCATTGATTAACCTTTTTGATCTCAACCCTCCATTTCTTATTTGCTTTCCTATAAATAGAACACTATTTGGAGACAAATAGATCCATCTTTCAACTTGCAAACCTATGTTGTCGAAATCACTCACACTCATGTTCTTTTTTTTAACTCACATTTAGCATATTTTAGTTCATTTTATTTGCATAAATAGCTTAGCTTCCATTAATGGCTCCCATAATGCATCCATTTAGCTAATTAAATAATTAGGGTTTGAATCTTGTTAGTATAAATCTCATTTAAGTTAGGTTAGCAATTACATATCTAAATCATTTTAGCATAAATCATGGTATATTATCTTTTACATCATTATCATTTTAGCATAAATTATGTTTTCAATACATCTCACAATCGTTTCATCGATTCTCTTCAATAGAATTGATTGAAACAAGCTCACTCATCACGGGATTGGGAAAGGGTCATCATTCCATATCAACGCGACACCAATTCCATAATGGGATAAGTTTCGAATGGGTTAGAGTAGACATTTTAAATGTTTCCATAATTTAGAATGCTTTGTTTTAATGAATGTTTCTAGTTTAACTTCAATTCGATTGAACCTGTTTAGATTGAGTATTAGTGGCTTTGTTATGCTTCAATTCATCATGGATCAAGCATAATCAACCCACACTAATATCCTTGATCGACAACAAGAAATTTGAATCTTGAAGAATTTGATTGATTAGATAAATGAAATGGAAAAATACTACAAATATGAAGAAATTGAAGATCTAGAAAGAGTTATATTTGTGATAACAAAGCTAAAAGGTCATGTTGCATTATGGTGGAAATAATTTCAATCAGATTGAAATAGAAGAGATAAAGAAATAATTATCAAATGGGACATAATGGTTGAAGATATTGTAGAACCTAAGACAAAGGAAAGGTCTATGAAGGAGTATACTGAAGAATTCTACAAGATGATAATTAGAACCAGTCATAGTGAAGCAAGGAAATAAAAGGTTGCAAGATACATCAACGGACTGAGAATAAACATCCAAGAAGACTTGAGCTTGGTAAAAATGACATCTGTTGAAGAAGAATATCATTTTTCATTGAAAGTGGAAGAGAAGTTGAACAAGAAGTTTAAACAAAGGAAAAGGAGTGCTAGAGGAAGATTCCAAAGGAGTGGACCCCAGTCTGAAGAAAGAAGACCATATGTGGAGTAGAAAAAAATCCAAAAACCTACTAGAGTGAAGAAAAGGATGCTAAATCATACAATAGAGGAAGAGAAGATCGAAATTTCTACACAATGATAGAGGAGGTCCAAATTCTTACCATAATGATGGATACCAAAGAGATGAAGTAAGATCTAAGAGAAGACCATTTTGAGGAACATGTTTCAAGTGTGGAGGTGAAGGACATAGAGCATTTGAGTGTCATCAAGGAAGTACTGGAAAGAAATATGAGAATAATAGGAGAGTAGCTTATGTGAAGGAAGAACATATTGGATCCACTAATTCAATTGGGAAACCTAGGAAAGGTGAATCATTAGTGATGAGGAGAGATTTAATGCATGAATAATTGACTAAGAAATCACCACAGAGGAAGAGTATATTCAAAACCATATGTAAGTCCAAAGGAAAGGTATATAAAGTTATCATTGATAGTGGCAGTACTAATAATATAGTTTAAGAAGACATGGTAACCAAGTTGAACTTGAAGAGGTTGAAACATACAAACCCTTATAGGATAGCATGGATTCAATATGAGCATAAGATATTGATGAATGAACAATGCTTGGTGAAATTTCACATTGGATCATATAGGGATTAAGTATTGTGTGATATTATGCCTATGGATGCATGTCATTTACTATTAGGAAGACCATGGAAATATGATAAGAAGGAAATTCATGATGGAAGAAGGAACACTTATACTATGACATCAAATGGAAAGAGAATCAAGTTGATACCTTTGGAGGAAGAGGAGAAGACTAAATTTTGTGGTACTTCCAGACTATTCTTGGTATATGGAAGAAAAATTCTTGATGGATTGAGGCATGAAAACATGTGCTAGACATTGATTCCAAAGAAAGGAAGTAGTCTGGAGACAACAAAGAGTGAAGATTTACCACAAAAATAAGTTGCACAATTGTTGATAGAGTATGAAGACATCATATTAGAGAATGTACCAAAGGGAAATCTACCAATCCAGAGTATCAATCATCATATAGATCTTATATTGGGAGAAAATTTTCCAAACAAAGCAACACATAGAATCACACGGACAAAGAATGCAAAGTTGAACTAGTAGATACAAGAGTTGTTGAGGAAAGGATTGATCAAAGAAAGTTTGAGCCCATGTGTGGTACTTGCTATACTTGCACCAAATAAAGATGGAGAGTGGAGAATGTGTACAAATTCAAGAGAAATCAATAAGATCACTATCAAGTATAGATTCACATTGCCAAGGATGGATGACATTATGGACTATTTGAGTGGAGCAAAGTATTTTATGAAGATTGATCTCAAGAGTGGATATCATCAAATCAGAATCAGAGAAGGAGATGAATGGAAGACAACATTTAAAATAATGAAGGATTGTATGAGTGGTTAGTGATTCATTTTGGATTGACCAATGAACCAAGCACTTTCATGAGATTTATGAGTGAGGTATTGAAGAAATTCTTGGGTAAGTTTATCATTGTCTACTTGGATGATATTATGATTTTTAGTAAGTCTAGAGAGGAACATTTTGTAAGGTACATCTAACAAGTATCAGAGACGCTGAGAGAAGAGAAGTTGTTGATTAATGTCAGGAAGTGTAGTTTCATGAAGACAAAATTGGTATATTTGGGATTTGTTATTTTTGTTGAAGGATTGAAGATGGATCCAGAGAAAGTGAAAGCAATTTTAGATTGGCCTACACTGGTAAACATTGGAGAAGTAAGATCATTTTATGGATTAGCTAGTTTCTACCAAAAGTTTATCAAAAGTTTCAGTAGTGTTAGTAACCCTATGACAAAGACAATGAGAGGAGACAAGAAGGACTTTAAGTGGACATCCAAATCACAAAAGAGCTTTGATTTTTTGAATCAAAAGATGATAGAGAAGCCTATATTAGTACTACCAGATTTTGATAAGGTATTTCAAGTTGATTGTGATGCAAGTGGAAATGTAATTGGAGTAGTATTGAGCCAAGAAGGGAGACTTATAGCTTATTTTAGTGAGAATTTAAATGATGCTAGAAGAAGATACTCAATTTATGATCATGAATTTTATGCCATAATTCAAGCTTTGAAGAAGCAGAGACATTACTTGTTGCCTAAGGATTTTTATGTTGTATACGATCATCAAGCTTTTATAATATCTAACATTCAAGGAAAGTTGAATCGAGACATATGAGATGTATCGAAGTTCTCATAAGAGTTATACATTTGTGTCAGCGTTATTAGAGTGGTAAGTCAACAAAGTTACAAATTTACTGGAAATGTAAGGATGAATTTATTGATGATGAGAGTGGAAGCATTTGGATTCAAGAATTAGAAGCATATGTATTGAAGATAATGCATTGTGGTGAAGCATGGAGAGCATGTAAAGAACCAATAGTGACAGACTAGATCCAATGGTTGCACTATTTCATTCAAGAAGGTTTGTTATTCAAACAAAATCAGTTGTGTATACTGAAGAGTTTAATGAGGGAGAATCTGATCAAAGAAAAGCATAATGGAGGTTTAGTAGGAAATTTTGGAGTAGATAATACAATAGCTTTGGTGAGTGAACATTATTTTGGTCGCAGTATATATAAGGATGTGGCGAAGCATTTCAAAGTTGCAAAATTTTGAAGTTCTCGACAATACTAGAGAGACCTTTGAAAGATTTTAGTACGGATTTACTTTTGGGATTACCATGAACACAAAGAGTGGGTAATGGTTCCCCACATGGTAGTAGTGGACCAATTTCTCTAAAATGACACATTTTACCTTGTAAGAAGAGAGTAATGATGTTGCGCATGTTGCCGACTTATTTTCAAGGAGAATGCAAGGTTGCATGGATTACCTAAGATTATAGTTTCAGAAAAATACACCAAGTTCATTGGATACTTTGGAGGATGTTATGGAAGAATATGAAGAAAACATTGAAGTTCAATTCATGTATCACTTACAGGCCAGGATGAACAAATAGAAGTAGTGAACAAAATTTTGTGTAATTTGTTGAGATGTTTGGTTGGAGATAAAATAGGAAGTTGGGATATAGTTTTACCACTGGCAGACTTTGCATACAATAATTCAATGAACCAGAGTACAGGGAAGACACCATTTTAGATTCTTACCAGACTAAATCCTAGAGGAGTTACATAATTAAGGGAGATCAATATGGAGAATAAAAGGAGTGTGGAGCCAAAAGAGTTTGTAGATTTTATGGAGACATTGTATGATCAAGTTCAAAAGAATTTAGAACACATGAATGGTAGGTATAAGGAGAAGGTAGATGAACACCAGAGACATAAGGAATTTACTGTTGGAGATGATGTAATGGTATATTTGAGGAAGGAAATATTTCTAGTTGGTACATACAATAAGTTGAAAATAGGGAAATTTGGACCATGTAAGATACTTAGGAAGTTTGATTCTGGAAACACATATGAAGTAGAGTTACCGAAGACATTAGGTATATCACTGATTTTCAATATTGTGGACATATATGAGTTTCATGAAGGATAGAGAAGTGGTATTAGTGAGGAAGTGGATTTGAGGGAGCAGTTACCACATCAAGAATCAGAGGAGATTGAGCAAATTTTGGATACTAGAACCAAAAGAAGCACTAGGAACAAGGAGTACAAAGAACATCTTGTGAAGTGGAAAGGAAAACCAGTGGAGGATTCATCATGGATTTCTCAAGCTGAGGTGGACCATCTTGGTCATCCTCTTAGCCTTAGAAATCCTGAGGGACTCAATTTTCTTCCAACCTCTGGTGTCTAATGCAAGAGCATCCCTAGTTGTAAAGCAATCCTGTATCAACCAAAAAATAGTTATTTTCTTGCATTGCATTCTATAGCAGTTTCAGTTGTTCATTTCACATTTTACCACATCATTGTTTCTCAATTTGAAGAACAGGATATAGCATCTACACATCAACATCTATCACATATCCATATTTTGCATCATTTGCATTTGTCTACCAGAAGTTATCACTCTCAGAATTTCATTGTGTTTACTAGTTAGAGGGTTTGGGACCAACCTAGTCCAATTTCTTAGTGTGGACCCATTCCAAATCATGTGAAGCTTAATGGGACATCATACAAGCATATTGGGTTAGTTGGTACCTATCTTGTAAATTCACAAATTACTTATTTTCATGTGGAGTTATCTTTCCATAGTTTGAGGTCGACCTTCATGTATGAGCATTCATTAGGTTATTAACCCTTGTGGCTGACACAGACCTATATTGGAGCTTGAGAAGAATATTTATAATCATTCTAATCCATTTTATATCATCATTATTTATAGGATAATATTTATACTCTTTACATTTTTCTCACAGACCCTTCAGGGGCATGTAATAAGGCCTATTGGCCAGTTGTATTATTGAAATCCCTTGAGACAGGCTTGCGAGCCTTAGATATTCACCCATGAGGCATATGTTGCATGTAATATTATCAATTCAATAAAAATTCATGTTCACATATCAATCTATTGTGTTATTTTCTTTGTGTGACTCATTGTTGCATAGTTCAGACTGTTCCTTCTAAAATAGGAAAACTAGTGGATGATTCATCATGGATTTCTTAGGCTATGGTGGACCATCTTAGTTTTCCTCTTAGCCTTGGAAAGTGAGGGACTCACTTTCCTTCCAATCCTGGGTGTCTAATGTAGGAGCATCCCTAGTTGCAAAGCAATCCTGCATCAACCAAAAAATAGTTCTTTTCTTGCATTGCATTTTGTAGCAGTTTTAGTAGTTCATTTCACATTTTACCACATCATTATTTTTTAGCTCTTAGAGTAGGATATAGCATCTACAAATCAACATCTATCACATATAAAGATTCCACATCATTTTCATTTATCTAAAGGAAGTTATCACTCTCAGAATTTCATTGTGTTTACCAATCAGAGCATTTGGGGTCGACTTGGTCCAGTTTCTTAATGCAGACCTATTCCAAATTGTACAAAGCTTAATGGGACATCATACAATCATCTTGGGTCAATTGGGACCTATCTTGGAGATTCACAAGTTACTTCTTTTCACGTGGAGTTATCTTTCCATATTTTGAGGCCAACCTTCATGTATGAGTATTCATCGATTTATTAACCCTTGTGGCCAACACAAACCTATATTGGAGCTCAAGAATCATATTTATAAGAATTTTAATCCATTGTACATCATCAGTAGTTATAGGATAAGATTCAGACTCATTACATTTTTTTGCACAAACCCTTTGGGGGCATGTAATATGACTTGTTGGCTAGTTGTATTGTTGAAAGCCCTTGAGCTAGGTCTGCAAGCCTTGGATATTTTCCCATGAGGCATATGTTGCATGTAAGATTATCAATTCAATAAAGATTCATGTTCACATATCAATTTGTTATGTTATTTCTATTGTGTGACTCATTGTTGCATGATTCGAACTGTTCCTTCTAGAACCCTCCTATTATGACTGTACTAGTGGGCATGGTATATCCATCTTCAATTTACTTTCAAACTCCAAACCCTTGAGAAACAAGGAAACCTTCCATCCTAGTTTTCCAAAATGCATAATTCATCCCATCAAACAAGAGAGCCTCCTTCTTGTACACCATCTGAATCTACCTCACATGATTAAGCTTCTTCCAAGGAACCTTAATCTGATACCAATTGTTAGATGCATAAGACAACTAAGAGGGGGGTGAATCACTTGTATATTAAATCATAAAAACCCTCATTAACATCCAAATCTTTATTAGCCCTTAAAACATTAACCAAATTTAGCATGAAAGTAAATAAGTGAGACAATAACACATAAAAATACCATGCACAATATAACACTAGATTTACATGGAAAACCCAAGGAGGGAAAACCCACTGTGAGGGTTATAAAGTAATTGCAACACCAAATACAATGGGCTCACTACTAGAGGGCTCACTACCCAAAAGAAAGAAGGGCTCGCTACTAGATTAGAAAGAAGAAAGAATAGAATTGTTACAAAGATAACTCCATCTTAGAGCAACAAGAAGATCCACCAAAATAACTCAAAACCATCTGCAACCTCCAACTCATTTCCTTGAGTAACTTTAGGTGCACTACAAATGTAGACCCTTCTACTCACTTCCTCATATTCACAGGCATTAAGCTCACACTTATATCACTACACTTAATCAAATTCACATCATTTGTATGCCTTTTGTAGATCCACACAAATCTCCAATGATTTACCTTGCTTATATACCATACACAACCTTGAAAAAATTCTCCAAGGTTAGCTATGCACCTCAAACATGCAATTACAAAATAGTTTGACACCAAACACTTCCATGGTGGAAATAAATGAAGGATTAACACACCATGGGCTAACTAGGACCCAAATATACATTGACATGCTTTTACATGCTTCCACTATTAATACACCACTTCCACAATTAGCACTAACATCCCAGGTCAACAAAACCTATATTAATGCCCTTAACAATTAAGTTCATGCTTAACCAAGTCCAAAATACTTCACAAACCATATAAAAATATCCACAATATCCATACAACATCTCAAAATATTCCAACATCACCAAAATATTTTACAACTCTATAACAACCACTTGAAGTTGAGAACACCATCATTATTTGCAGCCAAACATATTGGAACTTAAATCCAACTCACCAAACAACCTTGTGGAACACCATAGCACCTAAAATTCAAGGAAAGGTAGATACAAACAATATAAGCATGTTACCAAATTTACAAGACAATAACTTTCACTACAAAGAAATGCAGATCAATCTCATTTCTCCCAGACACCTTGTTTTACCAGATAGACATAGTGTCAAACACAAATTTCATTGTAAAACGATCCAAAACCTGAAACTCTAGATATGACACCTCAAAAAACCTTTGATAAACATATCCAAACCACACAAAAATAAATTTGACCATGAAGAAATGCAGAGTAGAACACTAAACACCACTATGTCACACAATAATCTCTTTTATTCAAGTTTTCTCAAAATCACTTGGAAGCCAAGTGAACTTAATACAATTGCAACTCTTATTCATCAAGAAACCAATGAAAAAATTAATGAAATATCACAATACCTTCTTATCACACCACAAAACATCCATACTAGCACTTGACAACAATCTCCCCAACTATGACAACTTCAACACGTAGTCTCCATATAGTTGAGATCAATGACAATGCCAGTAGTATATTTGCAACACTAACAAGTCAACAACTCCAATACTAAGGGTATACATCAATGAAAACACCAGCAAGCTTCCAACATATTGAACCATTTCTTTGTCTTCTTTCCAAACTGACACTCCTTATAGATTGTATTGATAGGCTTTGTAATTATTGGTAGATCTCTCACAACATCAGTAGAGTTGATCTTCACTGGGCTATCAAAATTGGTGTGACACATTCTTTTATGCCATAGCCAACTTTCATTGATTTGTGGCATAAATCACTTAACACCACCACCTTTGAGATAATAAAAAAATTCCCCTATCCTTGTTCCTGCTGCAACCAAAGTTCTAGAGCTTCCTTTTATGATTTCACAACCATCATCCTAAAACACCAAATTGTATCCTTTTCTACACATTTGTTCTACACTGAGAAGATTATGTTGGAGACCCTTGACATAAAGAAAATCATCTATCTTATGCTTTCCATCAAAAGTAATTGAACCTTTTCCACATATCTTAGCAGATGTATCATCACCAAACTTAACAAAACCACCATCATGATTTTGAAGTTTAACAAAATTACTCTTATCACCTATCATATGAATTAAGCATCTACTATCAATTATCCAGTAGTTTCTATCCTTTCTTGCATGAAAAGTGGTCAAAATAGTTCCTTCTATATTGTGACCTATTTCTAGAGTAATTTCCTTCATACATCTTCAGGATCAGCAGAATTAGTTCCAACATTTAAAGCCATGAACAATATTTCATCACTTCCATCAACTAGATAGTTTGATTCCTCATCATCAGATACACCACTATCTTCTTTAACATAATAACTCTTCTTGACATATTTACCTTTATGAATTTTATGTTTGTCATTTGAAACTTTTATTGGAAATTTACTTAAAGGGTATCTTACCTTTGTATTTTACAGTGTTGTATTTCAATCTTCTTACAAAATTTTCTTCCACCTCATCAAGATCATCCAAATTAGATTAATCATCTTTCTTGCTAACTTTAAAATCAATTTATTTCTTTGGAGCATCTTTGTCAAACTCTCTTAATTCAAAAGTAGTTAAAGCACCAATTTGATCTCTAGTATATTGATCCAAATTCTGAGCTTCCTCAATAAAAAAAACTTTAGCACTATACGATTTAAGAAGAGTTCTCAATACCTTTTTCACAACTTCACTTTCCTCTAGTTTCCCACCAAGACCATTGATAGCATTGATAATTTCATCCACTCTGAGCATGTAGCCTAATATCTTCATCTTCTAACATCGCCGTTTTCAAATTTAGCTTTGAAATTTAGCATCTTTCTTGCCAATATATCATCTCCTTCATAATGATTTACATGCTTTGATACAGATCTCTTTAGCAGTTTTGAGGCTTATCACCTTCACAAGTTTTGAATCAGAAAGCCCATTCAAGATATCATTCTTTTCTTTTCCATTATTCTTATAATCCTTAATCTCATCATCACTTGTCAAGGAAGTAGTAGGCATAGTGTATTCATTTTAAACTAGCTTCCAAAGACCAAACCCGAATGAGGTAAGAAAGGCTTCCATCCCGACTTTGTAGAAAGCATAATTTGATCCATAAAACATAGGAACTTCAGGAAGGTGAATTTTGTAAATATTAGCATGTTCCCAAAATACCATGGTCAGAAACCTCAACATGAAATGTAGGAGTAATTCCATTTCATCTGGTTTCAATACTTCTTCATAGGAAGCACACTATCGGCTTCTTCCACTACTGTAGTCAAAAGTGTTTGGATATAACACCTTTAATTTCCTCTAACTAATCTTATCCAAATACACAAACATCTTCTTTCATGAAAGAAATTTGGGCTAGAAAATATATAACACAACTCTTTCACCTTCATTCAGAATTTTCTCAAGCACTTAGAGCAAATTGAACAAGCTACATCCTTCTTTCTATAACACCACAGACTTTTCTTCTCATCACAACAAACTAGGTTTGACATGAGATGAAATCAATGAAAAAAATAATGACAAAACAGTGCAGCAATCTCCAACATCTAGAGAATCACATCACATGACTACATCTAAAGATTTATTTTCTATATTTGACCCTTGTTCATTCCCACCAATTTTGATGGTGAATAACACCTATATGTTATCTTGTAGAAAATGATGTATTGATATTGATGAAGGAAAATTTAATGATGTACTTTAATTTATTTAATAATCCAATTATATTCTTTCCATTTATTAGATCACACATAGTGGCATAGGGAAAATAGTTGAGTTCACACAAAATTCAATTATCATCCAAGATTCAGAGGGTGGAGATAGTATTGCTACATGACATATTGATCATGATTCTAGGTTGTATTTTTTCTTCCTCTGGTTCTACCAACTTTGATGATGGTCTTGTTATAGATGAAAATGATACCTTTAGCATGTATAAGGAGATATAGTGTGGTTATCTAAAACTTATAGTTGTATCCTCCTCATCAAATCCTACACCTTTTATTGATATCATATCTCTTGATTCTACATAATTGATCATTCTTACATCTTTGTCTTCTCATGATTCAAGGTTTTAAGATATTCACATTTATTGTTTGATATGGTTGATTCGGTTGCATACTTGACATGTATATCAAACTTGTTTATCAATCCAATTTTAAAGAGTTAGTAGGAACCTTTTACCAGCCACATCAATGTTGCCACACATTAGTCTTCACATGCAACACTTGAGTCTTCACATGTAGCACTTGAGCATCTTTCAAAAAAATCATCATTATCTTTGGATCTTGTGCATCATTTAAAATCTTATATTCTTCTCACATGGGAATATTTCATGCATCTATTTGAAATTCACTTTATTCCATAGGAAATAAATGGTGTTTGATATTTAAGAATCACATTCTATATTATTCTTTGATCATCACTAAACATTGTAGGATTTATCATCTTGTGGGACCTCCATAGTCTCTTTTTATCTCTCCTATGAGAGAAATATTTCTTGTACTTATGTGAGAGAATTAGTCCTTAGTGATTCATGACAATTTCTTCTATCTTCTATATTTTTCACATGTGTACATTCTATTTGCATCATTTATATTTTGGAGAGAGGTTTTTTCATGTAGGTTTTTATTCGTTACCCTATTTATGGAATAATTTCTTTTACTTTGGTACCTAACATGGCCTACTAGATGGAACCCATCATCAATGTATTTATCCTCCCAAGTTTTTATTTAATTTATGGCGTTAGTGTAAATAGGGTCATCATCAAATTAGTTATCTTATCACCCTTTCTAGGTTCATCCATTCACACTTAGATTGATTTTAATTAGTGGTTATCTATCAATTTTACTCACCTTATGTGGAGTTCACACATTTCCTCACACTTTTCTCATGTGAGCTAACATGTTTTGCACATTTGGAGGTGTAGTCATGCATTCAATCAGGTAGCTTCCTACCTCCTCTATCTTTCATTTATATGAAAGACTCTCATTGTACATTTACACTCTCTTATTCTTGTTTTTATATACATGATTTTATGCTCATTTTTCACTTGGAGAATTTTTTCATTGTTATTGCATTTAGACATTGGTTTCTCCAACAAAATACAACCATATTTGGGACTCAAATTGGTAGTTTATGATGCATGAATCTTGA
>VDFB02126169.1:31523-54885 GCA_007258455.2 Sequoia sempervirens
TCTTTTATTCTTTCAATTTGATTTGGGATATTTTCTTGTGTTCCTTGGGGATGCCTATGAATTGATGGAGGGGTTTCAAGTTGTTCTTGTATAGGAGGCTCTTCATGAGGGGGTGATTGTGAATTCTCAATGTTTGGAGGTGGAGATTCATTCCTTGAGAATTAGAAAAAAAAATTATTAAAAAACCTATTTAAATCTACATTCTAAATAAAATTAAAAAAAAACAATAAAAATACATACCTCTTCACAATATTTGACCTCTTTAACATGTTGGTGGAATCCTTCTGAAGAATTGCAAGCTAAGAGTGCAAAAAATGGAAGATATTTGGCGAGCATGAGTTGCAGAGCTAAAAAACCTCCAAGCCAAGCCGCAGGGGAACAAAAAAATGAAGATACAAATATGTTTTTTTGGTTTAATACATCTTTTCTATTTGGTGTACGCCAAATGGCCTATTTTGATTTTTTTTTCATTTTTTCTAATTTGGCATCAAAATTGTGTCACAGATTGGTGCACTTACCCAATACTACTACCTACTCCCCCTAAGAGGTAACCTTCATCAATATGAAACAAAAAGAATAAATCTTGAATTGCTCCACTGGACTGATACACACTCTTATGCATCTAGTTGAAAGGAGGGGCAATAACCCCTAACTTTTGTTGAAGATACTCAAATGTATCTTTAGGAAGAGCCTTTATGAAAATATCTACAACTTGATCCTTTGTAGGTACATACTCTAGCTTCACCTCATTTTCTACAATCTTCTCTCTTAGAAAGTCATACCAAATTGAGATATGCTTTGTCCTTGAATGCATTATTGGATTATCTGATATATTGATAGCACTTTTATTATCACACAAGATAGAAATAGGTCATTATATGAAATTCTAATATCCTTCAATGTCTACTTCATCCACAACACCTATGTGCAACAAGATGCTACAACAATATACTCCACCTCTGTAATAGATAAAGATACTAAATACAACATGATGCTACTGCAATATACTATTCTTCTACACTAGATAATGGCACTGGATCTTTCTTCTTACTCAACCAAGAAACCAATCTACTTACATGAAAGGAAACACCTCCACTTGTCCTTCTTTTGTCATCCACGCACCCTGCTCAATCTACATCTATATAAGCACTTAAAGAGAAAATAGTATCCTTTGGATACCATAGACCATAGTTTGGAGTTCCCTACAAATATCCAAAAATCCTATTTACTACTACCACATGTGATTCTCTAGGATCTTCTTGAAATATGGCCTCAAGACAAACTCCATGCATGATATGTGATCTAGTAGTAGCTAGATATAGCAGTCCACCAATCATTGATTTGTACTTGCTCTAATCAGTCTTAGGAGATTCATCATTCTTTCTTAGCTTGCAATCAATAAACATAAGAGTACATATTGGTTTAGATCCTTCCATTCCAAAATTCTTTAACATTTCCTTGACATATTTTGACTGTGAAATGAATATTTCTTTTTTTGTTTGACTAATTTGTAGCTCAAGGAAGAAATTCATATCCCTAAACATTGACATCTCAAATTCATTCGTCATCTCTTTTAAAAAATTATTGTACATTACCTCATTTCCTCCAAATATTATATCATCAACATACACAACCATAATCACTATTTGATCCTTCTCAACTTTAAAGTAAAGATTGCTATATGAGGTACCTTTATTGAATATCTATTGCAACAAGTACCTATCCAATATTACCTTCCACTTGTGAGTAGCCCTTACACACAAGTCTAGCCTTATTTCTGATAACTTCTCCATTCTCATTCAACTTGTTTTAGAATACCCATTTAGTTCCTATTGCATTCTTGTTTTCTGGTCTTGGGAATGATTCCCAAGTCCGATTCTTCTTGATTTGCATCAATTATTCTTCCATAGCTTTGGTCCAATTATCTTTTGCAAGTATGAAGGTGTTGTAATTGATGTTAAAAATCCTATGTTGTCATTGATGATAGTTGTGTAGTGGTTGAGGAGAGATTATTTCTTTGAATAGAGTTGCATTATGTTATCATCAGTTAAGTTGTTGATGTTAACCTCTACCGTTGCTTTGATAAGCTTCTATTTATGGTTCATATTTCGAAGATATTGAGAAAATTGATAAAATAAGGAAATAGGGTGTTGTAGAGGTGTTCTAGTTTGAAAAAGGTGTTCTAGTTTTGATTCACATTTATTTTGGGTTATAGATCTACTTGTGTGGTTTGGATATGTTGGATAGAGGTGTTCAAAGTTTCTATATCCAAAAAATTGGCTTTCTGATCAATGGTTAGAGGAAGTTATGTTCACCAATGTGTGAACTAGTTTTGCAGTGTTGCTTGTAGAGGTGTCTGGGAGAAATATATTTGCTCCACATTTCTCTGCAGTTGTTCTTCAGGTCTTGTGACTTTGAAGGTATTTTGATGATTTTATTATAAATCTATTTATTCTAAAGGTGTGTTGATGATGTTATTGACCATTTGTTGCTTGTTCCAAGACGATTTGTGGTTTGGTACTCTGAAAGTTGGATTTTAGAGTTGTAGAGTCTAACAGTGTAGTCTAAGTGTACAAGCTATGTACATTATGAAGGTGCGAGTTGTTGCAAAATAATTTGATGGATTTTAGAAGGATAGAGGAATATTCTAGATCATGATGAAGCATGGTATGTGGTTCTCAAGTCATTCTTGGATTTGAGGAAGTGTGTAATTCAAAGTTTAATGGTGTTTGCATGGGTAACGATTGACATATTTTTTACACTACATTCAAAGATGTTTTATTAGTAATGAAGGCATAGCATGGTGTGTGAGATTTGATTTGAGTCCCAGCTAAGTTTTGTATTGGTTCACTTTTGTTCTTATCCACCGTAGGAATGTTTAGTGCCAACCTAATTTGAATATGTGAAGTGCAAGAAGAGTGTAGCTGACTTGAAAGATGTTTTCTAAGTTGTGGATGGTATAAATGCAAGGTGAGTTGATGCAATATGAATTTTGGAATATATTTGAGTGTTGTGATACAAAATTAAGTGTATAGGTGTGAATTGTAGTGTGAGCTATAATACAAGATTGTTGAATGCAGTGAGCTAAGGTATCTTGATCTCTAAAAGACTACTAATGTTGGTGGAGTTGTTGTGGTGGAATCTTTGTTGCATTAAGATTGTTTTCTCTATGTAAAATTAAATCTTCTTTCTTCTTTCTATTCTAGTAGTGAGCTTGGGCTATGAGCATTTTTGGACAGTGTGTCCTATTTTGGAAATGAGCCTCTTTGTACCATTTTTTTCTATTACTTATATTGTGAGCTAATCCTCACCATGATTTTTCCCTCAATGGAGTTTCCATGCAAATTTGGTGTTCTCTTGTGTATGGTGTTGGTTGTTTCAATTTCTATTATTAGCTTTTCATGTTTTCACGTTATAACAAATTAAGGGTTTAATGAATGCATGTGGATCTGATTATTGTTGATGGTTTTGATGTTTTCATTTGGTACAACTAATTCACCCCCCTCTCAATTGTATTGTTCATTCAAAATTATCATCCTTACATGCCTCAATCACTATCTTAGGTTCTACTTTGGAAAGTAGACATAAATTTACCTATTCTTCTATCATAGTAGCTTTTCTTCTTGTCAACATGCCTCTACTCTTATCACCAATGATCTAATATTCAAAATGATTCTTCTGCACATACTTAGGAGTCTTAGGAATTCTTTTCAGAGCATTTTTCTCTTCAACCTGCATCTCGTTTTCCTTCTCTTCTTTTTATTCTTCTCTACAAGAGGACTCATCAAATTTATATTTGTCTATCAGTACTGATATTTTATGTGGTTCTTCATCTACTTTGACACTTTCACTTTCAACTATCTTCTTCAGCCTCTTATTGTAGCATTGATAAGCCTTTCTTATTGTAGAATATCCAAGGAAGATTCCCTCATCTGAGCTTGCATAAAAAATTCCCAATATTTCTTCATCTCTCCTGATATAACATTTACTTCCAAAAATTCTAAAATATTTGACAGTAAGAATTCTTCCATACCATAGTTCATAGGGAGTCTTTGAATTGTTTACTCTTGCTTGTACTTTGTTGTTTATGTATACTACAGTGTGAATATCTTCTCTCCAATTGATATCTGGTAGATTTTCTTCCTTCATCATTGTCTTTGTTACTTCCTAAATTGTCCTATTCTTTCTTTCCACAACTCCATTTTGCTAAGGAGTTTTAGGAGCTGACAAATGCCTCTTTATTCCATGATTTTCACAAAAAATATTATACTCATTGGAGGTGAACTCTCCACCTCTGTCAAACCTTAAGCACTTTATTTTCATATTCATTTTATTCTCAACCATAGCTTTAAATGCTTTAAGCTTGTCTAGAGCTTCTAATTTTTCTTCAAGAAAACTTACCCAAGTAATTCTAGAGTAATCATCAATTAAAAACATGAAATAATTCTCGCCTTGAAAGCTTCTTGTTCTTGTACATCCATATAGGTCTATATGCACTAACTCCAAAGGTCCCGCGATACAATATTCTTTGATATTGAACCTCTTTCTTGTTTGATTCCCAATGTGACATTCCTTGTAAAATGCATTGATAAGCTTTATAATTCTTGGCAGATTTCTCACAACTTGAGTAGAGATGATCCTCACTATACTATCAAAATTGATGTGACACATTATTCTATGCCATAGCCAACTTTCATTTATTTGAGTCATAAAGCACTTACCATTAGCACCTTTGAGCTGATAAACATTCCCACCTATCCTTGTTCCTATTGCATCTAGATTTTTAGATCTTCCTTTCCTAATTTCACAACCACCATCCTGAAATACAAGATTATATCCTTTGCTACACATCGTTCCTACACTTAGAAGATTATGCTAGAGACTTAACATAAAGAACACCATTTGTATTATTATTTCCATCAAAAATAATTGAACATTTTCCACATATCTTAGTAGATGTATCATCACCATACTTAAAAAGATCACCTTCAAACTTTTCAAGTTTAAAAAACTTATTCTTATCACTTGTCATATGATTTGAGCATTTGATGTCAATTATCTAGTTAATTTTCTCCTCTCTAGCATGGAAGGTAGTCACTATAGTCCCTTTGATGTTGTGACTTATTTTTGAAGCAATTTTCTTCATACATCTTTCAGATTTAGTAGAATTATTTCCAACATTCAAATCCATAAACAAGTATTCATCATTATCATCATCTAGGTAGTTAGATTCATCATCAGATATGCTAGCATATTCTTTAATATAATAACTTCTTTTGATATATTTACCTTTGTTATCCTTATATTTGTCATTTAAAATTTTTGGTTGGACATCTTGAAGCATAATGACCTATCTTTCCATAGTTAAAAAATTTGAAAGGTAACTAACCTATGTATTTTCCAGTCCCCTTTTTCAATCTCCAAACAAAATTCACTTCTATCTTATCAAGATCATTTGGATTTGACCCATCATCCTTCTCTATTTTTTTAGATTTAAAAGCAATCTCTTTTCTTTAATCATTTTAACAAAACTCTCTCAATTCAAAAATAGTCAAAGCACCAAACAACTAATCTCTAGAATAATGATCTAAATCCTAAGATTCCTCAATAATAGAAACTTTAGAAATATAATATTTAGGAATATTTTTTAATACCTTCTTTACCACCTCATCTTCTTCTAGTTTTCCACCAAGGCCATTGATGGAATTGAAAACTTCATCCAATATATGTATGTAGCTTGAAATATCTTAATCTTTTGACATCCTTAGGGTTTCAAACTTAGTCTTCAAATTTTGCATCTTTGCTTGCTTGACCTTATCATCTCCTTCATAGATACTTTCTAGCTTCTTCTAGATTTATTTACAATATTTGTAGCCCATAACTTTCACAAGTTTTGAATCAACAAGACCACTCAAAAGATAATTCTTTGATTTTCCATTGTTATCATATGCCTTGATCTCATCATCAATTTTCAGACCATTAGTGGGTGATGCAGGAGCATCCCTAGTTGTAAAGCAATCCTGTATCAACCAAAAAATAGTTATTTTCTTGCATTGCATTTTGTAGCAATTTTAGTAGTTCATTCCAGATTTTACCACATCATTGTTTCTTAGCTTACAGAGTAGGATATAGCATCTACACATCATCTATCACATATCCATATTTCACATCATTTGCATTTGTCTACTAAAATTTATCGCTCTCAAAATTTCACTATGTTTAGTAGTCAGAGCATTTGGGGCCAACTTGGTCTAGTTTCTTAGTGTGGACCTATTCCAGATCATGCAAAGCTTAATGGGACATCATACAAGCATCTTGAGTCAGTTGGGACCTATCTTGGAGATTTGCAAGTTACTTCTTTTCGTGTGGAGTTATCTTTCCATATTTTGAGGCTGACCTTCATGTATGAGAATTCATTGAGTTTTTAACCCTTGTGGCCAACACAGACCTATATTGGAGCTTGAGAAGCATATTTATAAGCATTTTAATCCATTGTAGATCATTAGTAGTTATAGGATAAGATTCAAACTCATTACATTTTTTGTACAAACTATTCAGGGGCATGTAATAAGGCCTGTTGGCTATTTGTATTGTTGAAAGCCCTTGAAGTAGGCCTATGAGCCCTGAATATTCACCCATGAGGCATATGTTGCATGTAATATTATCAACTCAATAAAGATTCATGTTCACATACAAATCTATTGTGTTTTTTTGTGTGACTCAATGTTGCATGGTTCAAATTGTTCCTTCTGAAACCCTCATACTGTGACTACACCAAGTGGTATTAGAGAGATTTTTTGATTCCTAAAGGCATTCCTTGAGTTGAAAAGATCTCCAAGTTGAAGTGGACTACATTTTTTTTAATCTATCACTAATTGTGAGGAATGTAAAACCCTTGTAGTGAGATCGCCGAATTGAGGTAGTTGCACCTATTCAAGGGGAGATATGCCACCAAGGAGAGTACCTGCTATGGTGAATGTTGTTGGAATAATGGATGAGATGTTGGAAATGATGTGTGAGATGCAAGTTAGGTTAGATGTTGTTGAAGAAGATTGAAGGCGAGGCCTAATCCTTAGGCAGAATGATGAAAGTGATCATGAAGCAGAACATGCAAATCAAAATGCAAAAACCCTAGATGATGAAGAAGATGAATCAAATCAAGTAAATATTTTGAAAGTAAGCTCAAATATTGGCAAGTGACCTAGAGTTGAAATTCAAAATTATGTGGGTGTAGACACTAAAAAATGTCCTAAATGATATCATGCATTCAAATCAAGTATACTAACATCATTTCCTCTTAAAACCCATCCTCTTTTTGCTTAACTAATTGAATTAGCCTTGCTAATTAATTAATGGCATCATTTGCATCTATTAACCTAATTTTTCAAAATAGGTTAATTCACCCCCTTTCATGCTAACATTTCATCTCATTAAATTACATAAATCAAACTATTTAATTTTATTCCCTAAGTCTTCCTATTTAATTAAATAACCCTAAGTTATTTAATTAAATGTTGTTTCACCTTTCCCCCATTCATTAAATCATTTAATTTAATTAATATCATTTAATTATTCTAAATCCCCTAATTGCATGATTAAAACCTTGTTTAAATTAGTAATTATCTAATTAACCTCTTTTCCTCCTTTGCACAATTTAATTTATTTTTAATTAACTAAATATCCTTTTCCCTCACCCATGAGAATATTTGAAAGAATATTATTTCTCCTCTAATCATTTAAGAAAGGGAATATTCTCACAAATCTTCATGTGCAAATTAAACTTGAAACTCCTTGGGAAAGTTAACTTTTGACCTCTTGTATAGGTCAAAAGAGTGCTTGTTTGGAAGGAATGAGAACCCTTGATTAAATCTCATCTTGCATTCTCATCTATTGATGAGAATCCATGATCCATTCCTCCCATTTTCTCCATCCTTAATCATTGATTAACCTTTTTGATCTCAACCCTCCATTTCTTATTTGCTTTCCTATAAATAGAACACTATTTGGAGACAAATAGATCCATCTTTCAACTTGCAAACCTATGTTGTCGAAATCACTCACACTCATGTTCTTTTTTTTAACTCACATTTAGCATATTTTAGTTCATTTTATTTGCATAAATAGCTTAGCTTCCATTAATGGTTCCCATAATGCATCCATTTAGCTAATTAGATAATTAGGGTTTGAATCTTGTTAGTATAAATCTCATTTAAGTTAGGTTAGCAATTACATATCTAAATCATTTTAGCATAAATCATGGTAGATTATCTTTTACATCATTATCATTTTAGCATAAATTATGTTTTCAATACATCTCACAATCGTTTCATCGATTCTCTTCAATAGAATTGATTGAAACAAGCTCACTCATCACGGGATTGGGAAAGGGTCATCATTCCATATCAACGCGACACCAATTCCATAATGGGATAAGTTTCAAATGGGTTAGAGTAGACATTTTAAATGTTTCCATAATTTAGAATGCTTTGTTTTAATGAATGTTTCTAGTTTAACTTCAATTCGATTGAACCTGTTTAGATTGAGTATTAGTGGCTTTGTTATGCTTCAATTCATCATGGATCAAGCATAATCAACCCACACTAATATCCTTGATCGACAACAAGAAATTTGAATCTTGAAGAATTTGATTGATTAGATAAATGAAATGGAAAAATACTACAAATATGAAGAAATTGAAGATCTAGAAAGAGTTATATTTGTGATAACAAAGCTAAAAGGTCATGTTGCATTATGGTGGAAATAATTTCAATCAGATTGAAATAGAAGAGATAAAGAAATAATTATCAAATGGGACATAATGGTTGAAGATATTGTAGAACCTAAGACAAAGGAAAGGTCTATGAAGGAGTATACTGAAGAATTCTACAAGATGATAATTAGAACTAGTCATAGTGAAGCAAGGAAAGAAAAGGTTGCAAGATACATCAACGGACTGAGAATAAACATCCAAGAAGACTTGAGCTTGGTAAAAATGACATCTATTGAAGAAGAATATCATTTTTCATTGAAAGTGGAAGAGAAGTTGAACAAGAAGTTTAAACAAAGGAAAAGGAGTGCTAGAGGAAGATTCCAAAGGAGTGGACCCCAGTCTGAAGAAAGAAGACCATATGTGGAGTAGAAAAAAATCCAAAAACCTACTAGAGTGAAGAAAAGGATGCTAAATCATACAATAGAGGAAGAGAAGATCGAAATTTCTACACAATGATAGAGGAGGTCCAAATTCTTACCATAATGATGGATACCAAAGAGATGAAGTAAGATCTAAGAGAAGACCATTTTGAGGAACATGTTTCAAGTGTGGAGGTGAAGGACATAGAGCATTTGAGTGTCATCGAGGAAGTACTGGAAAGAAATATGAGAATAATAGGAGAGTAGCTTATGTGAAGGAAGAACATATTGGATCCACTAATTCAATTGGGAAACCTAGGAAAGGTGAATCATTAGTGATGAGGAGAGATTTAATGCATGAAGAAGTGACTAAGAAATCACCACAGAGGAAGAGTATATTCAAAACCATATGTAAGTCCAAAGGAAAGGTATATAAAGTTATCATTGATAGTGGCAGTACTAATAATATAGTTTAAGAAGACATGGTAACCAAGTTGAACTTGAAGAGGTTGAAACATACAAACCCTTATAGGATAGCATGGATTCAATATGAGCATAAGATATTGATGAATGAAAAATGTTTGGTGAAATTTCACATTGGATCATATAGGGATTAAGTATTGTGTGATATTATGCCTATGGATGCATGTCATTTACTATTAGGAAGACCATGGAAATGTGATAAGAAGGAAATTCATGATGGAAGAAGGAACACTTATACTATGACATCAAATGGAAAGAGAATCAAGTTGATACCTTTGGAGGAAGAGGAGAAGACTAAATTTTGTGGTACTTCCAGACTATTCTTGGTATATGGAAGAAAAATTCTTGATGGATTGAGGCATGAAAACATGTGCTAGACATTGATTCCAAAGAAAGGAAGTAGTCTGGAGACAACAAAGAGTGAAGATTTACCACAAAAATAAGTTGCACAATTGTTGATAGAGTATGAAGACATCATATCAGAGAATGTACCAAAGGGAAATCTGCCAATCCAGAGTATCAATCATCATATAGATCTTATATTGGGAGAAAATTTTCCAAACAAAGCAACACATAGAATCACACGGACAAAGAATGCAGAGTTGAACTGGCAGATACAAGAGTTGTTGAGGAAAGGATTGATCAAAGAAAGTTTGAGCCCATGTGTGGTACCTGCTATACTTGCACCAAATAAAGATGGAGAGTGGAGAATGTGTACAAATTCAAGAGAAATCAATAAGATCACTGTCAAGTATAGATTCACATTGCCAAGGATGGATGACATTATGGACTATTTGAGTGGAGCAAAGTATTTTACGAAGATTGATCTCAAGAGTGGATATCATCAAATCAGAATCAGAGAAGGAGATGAATGGAAGACAACATTTAAAATAATGAAGGATTGTATGAGTGGTTAGTGATTCATTTTGGATTGACCAATGAACCAAGCACTTTCATGAGATTGATGGCCGGGGTGTGAAGAAAATTCTTGGTAAGTTTTGTCATTTGTCTACTTAGATGATATTATGTGATTTTAAATGCCAAGTCTAGAGAGAGGAACATTTGTGGCACATCTATAACAAAGTGTGCAGAGCGTTGAGAAAGTTGTTGATTAATGTCAGGGTGTGTGGTTTCAAGACAAAGTGGTATGTTGGGTTGTTATTTTTTGTTGAAAGGATTGAAAGATGGATCAGGAGAAAGTGAAAAGCATAATTTTAGATTATTTTCACACTAATGACATTGAATGCAGTAAGATCATTCTAAGGATTAGCTAGTTTCTACCCAGTTTATCAAAGTTTTAGTGGTTTTAACTGGAAAAGACAATGAGAGAGACAAGGACTTTAGTGGACTCTAAGAACTTCAAAAGGAGCTTTGATTTTGAATCAAAGGTGTGAGAGAGAAGCCCATATTAGTACTATCATATTTTGATAAGGTATTTCAAGTTGATTGTGATGCAAGTGGAAATGCAATTGGAGCAGTATTGAGTCAAGAAGGGACACCTATAGCTTATTTTAGTGAGAAGTTAAATGATTCTAGAAGAAGATACTCAGTTTATGATCAGAAATTCTATGCCATAATTCAAGCTTTGAAGAAGTGGAGACATTACTTGTTGCCTAAGGATTTTTTGTTGTATACAGATCATCAAGCTTTATAATATCTAAACATTCAAGGAAAGTTGAATCAGAGACATATGAGATGGGTTGAGTTCTTGCAGAGTTATACATTTGTGCTGAAGCATAGGAGTGGCAAGTCAAACAAAGTTACAAATGCATTGAACAGAAGGATGAATTTATTGATAGAGATGAGAGTGGAAGTATTTGGATTAGAAGAAGTAGCTTATATGTGAAGATAATGCAGATTGTGGTGAAGCATGGAGAGCATGTATAGAGCCAATAATGACATATCAGAGCTAATGGTTGGATTATTTTATTCAAGAAGGTTTGTTATTCAAAGGAAATGAGTTGTGTATACCGAAGAGTTCAATGAGGGATATTTTGGTCAAGGAAAAGCATAATGGAGGACTAGCAAGACATTTTGGAGTGGATGAGATAGTAGCTTTGGTGAGTGAACACTATTTTTGGTTGTAGATATATAAGGATGTAAGGAAGTATGTTCAAAGTTGCAAAAGGGAGTAGTTAGAATACTAGATTGTACAAAACTTTGAAAGTACCAGAGAGACCTTGGGAAGATTTGAGCATGGATTTCATTTTGGAATTTCCAAGGACACAAAGAGGTTATGATTCTATTATGGTAGTAGTGGAAATATTTTATAAAATGACACATTTTATTCCTTGTAAGAATACTAATGTTGTTGTGCATGTTGCGGATTTGTTTTTTAAAGAGATTGTGAGATTACATGGATTACCTCAGAGTATTGTTTTAGACAAAGACACCAAGTTCATTGGATATTTTTGGAGGACATTGTGGAAGAATATGGAGATATATTTGAAGTTTAGTTTAGCATATCACCCATAGATAGATGGGCAATTACAGGTAGTGAATAGAAGTTTGGGTAATTTGTTGAGATGTTTGGTTGGAGATAAGGCAGGAAGTTGGGATATAGTTTTACCACAGGAATATTTTGCATAGAATAATTCAATGAAACAGTACAAGGGAAGACACCATTTTATATTGTTACTTGACTAAATCCTAGAGGAGTTACATAATTAAGGGAGATCAATATGGAGAATAAAAGGAGTGTGGAGCCAAAAGAGTTTGTAGATTTTATGGAGACATTGTATGATCAAGTTCAAAAGAATTTAGAACACATGAATGGTAGGTATAAGGAGAAGGTAGATGAACACCAGAGACATAAGGAATTTACTGTTGGAGATGATGTAATGGTATATTTGAGGAAGGAAATATTTCTAGTTGGTACATACAATAAGTTGAAGATGGGGAAATTTGGACCGTGTAAGATACTTAGGAAGTTTGATTCTGGAAACACATATGAAGTAGAGTTACCGAAGACATTAGGTATATCGTTGATTTTCAATATTGTGGACATATATGAGTTTCATGAAGGATAGACAAGTGGTATTAGTGAGGAAGTGGATTTGAGGGAGCAGTTACCACATCAAGAATCAGAGGAGATTGAGAAAATTTTGGATACTAGAACCAAAAGAAGCACTAGGAACAAGGAGTACAAAGAACATCTTGTGAAGTGGAAAGGCAGACCAGTGGAGGATTCATCATGGATTTCTCAAGCTGAGGTGGACCATCTTGGTCATCCTCTTAGCCTTAGAAATCCTGAGGGACTCAATTTTCTTCCAACCTTTGGTGTCTAATGCAGGAGCATCCCTAGTTGTAAAGCAATCCTGTCTCAACCAAAAAATAGTTATTTTCTTGCATTGCATTCTATAGCAGTTTCAGTTGTTCATTCCACATTTTACCACATCATTTTTTCTCAATTTGTAGAACAGGATATAGCATCTACACATCAACATCTATCACATATCCATATTTTGCATCATTTGCATTTGTCTACCAGAAGTTATCACTCTCAGAATTTCATTGTGTTTACTAGTTAGAGGGTTTGGGACCAACCTAGTCCAGTTTCTTAGTGTGGACCCATTCCAAATCATGTGAAGCTTAATGGGACATCATACAAGCATCTTGGGTTAGTTGGTACCTATCTTGTAAATTCACAAATTACTTATTTTCGTGTGGAGTTATCTTTCCATAGTTTGAGGTCGACCTTCATGTATGAGCATTCATTAGGTTATTAACCCTTGTGGCTGACGTAGACCTATATTGGAGCTTGAGAAGAATATTTATAATCATTCTAATCCATTTTATATCATCATTATTTATAGGATAAGATTTATACTCTTTACATTTTTCTCACAAACCCTTCAGGGGCATGTAATAAGGCCTATTGGCCAGTTGTATTATTGAAATCCCTTGAGACAGGCTTGCGAGCCCTAGATATTCACCCATGAGGCATATGTTGCATGTAATATTATCAATTCAATAAAAATTCATGTTCACATATCAATCTATTGTGTTATTTTCTTTGTGTGACTCATTGTTGCATAGTTCAGACTGTTCCTTCTAAAATAGGAAAACTAGTGGATGATTCATCATGGATTTCTTAGGCTATGGTGGACCATCTTAGTTTTCCTCTTAGCCTTGGAAAGTGAGGGACTCACTTTCCTTCCAATCCTGGGTGTCTAATGTAGGAGCATCCCTAGTTGCAAAGCAATCCTGCATCAACCAAAAAATAGTTCTTTTCTTGCATTGCATTTTGTAGCAGTTTTAGTAGTTCATTTCACATTTTACCACATCATTATTTTTTAGCTCTTAGAGTAGGATATAGCATCTACAAATCAACATCTATCACATATAAAGATTCCACATCATTTTCATTTATCTAAAGGAAGTTATCACTCTCAGAATTTCATTGTGTTTACCAATCAGAGCATTTGGGGTCGACTTGGTCCAGTTTCTTAATGCAGACCTATTCCAAATTGTACAAAGCTTAATGGGACATCATACAATCATCTTGGGTCAATTGGGACCTATCTTGGAGATTCACAAGTTACTTCTTTTCACGTGGAGTTATCTTTCCATATTTTGAGGCCAACCTTCATGTATGAGTATTCATCGATTTATTAACCCTTGTGGCCAACACAAACCTATATTGGAGCTCAAGAATCATATTTATAAGAATTTTAATCCATTGTACATCATCAGTAGTTATAGGATAAGATTCAGACTCATTACATTTTTTTGCACAAACCCTTTGGGGGCATGTAATATGACTTGTTGGCTAGTTGTATTGTTGAAAGCCCTTGAGCTAGGCCTGCAAGCCTTGGATATTTTCCCATGAGGCATATGTTGCATGTAAGATTATCAATTCAATAAAGATTCATGTTCACATATCAATTTGTTATGTTATTTCTATTGTGTGACTCATTGTTGCATGATTTGAACTGTTCCTTCTAGAACCCTCCTATTGTGACTATACTAGTGGGCATGGTATATCCATCTTCAATTTACTTTCAAACTCCAAACCCTTGAGAAACAAGGAAACCTTCCATCCTAGTTTTCCAAAATGCATAATTCATCCCATCAAACAAGAGAGCCTCCTTGTACACCATCTGAATCTACCTCACATGATTAAGCTTCTTCCAAGGAACCTTAATCTGATACCAATTGTTAGATGCATAAGACAACTAAGAGGGGGGTGAATCACTTGTATATTAAATCATAAAAACCCTCATTAACATTCAAATCTTTATTAGCCCTTAAAACATTAACCAAATTTAGCATGAAAGTAAATAAGTGAGACAATAACACATAAAAATACCATGCACAATATAACACTAGATTTACATGGAAAACCCAAGGAGGGAAAAACCACTGTGAGGGTTATAAAGTAATTGCAACACCAAATACAATGGGCTCACTACTAGAGGGCTCACTACCCAAAAGAAAGAAGGGCTCGCTACTAGATTAGAAAGAAGAAAGAATAGAATTGTTACAAAGATAACTCCATCTTAGAGCAACAAGAAGATCCACCAAAATAACTCAAAACCATCTGCAACCTCCAACTCATTTCCTTGAGTAACTTTAGGTGCACTACAAATGTAGACCCTTCTACTCACTTCCTCATATTCACAGGCATTAAGCTCACACTTATATCACTACACTTAATCAAATTCACATCATTTGTATGCCTTTTGTAGATCCACACAAATCTCCAATGATTTACCTTGCTTATATACCATACACAACCTTGAAAAAATTCTCCAAGGTTAGCTATGCACCTCAAACATGCAATTACAAAATAGTTTGACACCAAACACTTCCATGGTGGAAATAAATGAAGGATTAACACACCATGGGCTAACTAGGACCCAAATATACATTGACATGCTTTTACATGCTTCCACTATTAATACACCACTTCCACAATTAGCACTAACATCCCAGGTCAACAAAACCTATATTAATGCCCTTAACAATTAAGTTCATGCTTAACCAAGTCCAAAATACTTCACAAACCATATAAAAATATCCACAATATCCATACAACATCTCAAAATATTCCAACATCACCAAAATATTTTACAACTCTATAACAACCACTTGAAGTTGAGAACACCATCATTATTTGCAGCCAAACATATTGGAACTTAAATCCAACTCACCAAACAACCTTGTGGAACACCATAGCACCTAAAATTCAAGGAAAGGTAGATACAAACAATATAAGCATGTTACCAAATTTACAAGACAATAACTTTCACTACAAAGAAATGCAGATCAATCTCATTTCTCCCAGACACCTTGTTTTACCAGATAGACATAGTGTCAAACACAAATTTCATTGTAAAACGATCCAAAACCTGAAACTCTAGATATGACACCTCAAAAAACCTTTGATAAACATATCCAAACCACACAAAAATAAATTTGACCATGAAGAAATGCAGAGTAGAACACTAAACACCACTATGTCACACAATAATCTCTTTTATTCAAGTTTTCTCAAAATCACTTGGAAGCCAAGTGAACTTAATACAATTGCAACTCTTATTCATCAAGAAACCAATGAAAAAATTAATGAAATATCACAATACCTTCTTATCACACCACAAAACATCCATACTAGCACTTGACAACAATCTCCCCAACTATGACAACTTCAACACGTAGTCTCCATATAGTTGAGATCAATGACAATGCCAGTAGTATATTTGCAACACTAACAAGTCAACAACTCCAATACTAAGGGTATACATCAATGAAAACACCAGCAAGCTTCCAACATATTGAACCATTTCTTTGTCTTCTTTCCAAACTGACACTCCTTATAGATTGTATTGATAGGCTTTGTAATTATTGGTAGATCTCTCACAACATCAGTAGAGTTGATCTTCACTGGGCTATCAAAATTGGTGTGACACATTCTTTTATGCCATAGCCAACTTTCATTGATTTGTGGCATAAATCACTTAACACCACCACCTTTGAGATAATAAAAAAATTCCCCTATCCTTGTTCCTGCTGCAACCAAAGTTCTAGAGCTTCCTTTTATGATTTCACAACCATCATCCTAAAACACCAAATTGTATCCTTTTCTACACATTTGTTCTACACTGAGAAGATTATGTTGGAGACCCTTGACATAAAGAAAATCATCTATCTTATGCTTTCCATCAAAAGTAATTGAACCTTTTCCACATATCTTAGCAGATGTATCATCACCAAACTTAACAAAACCACCATCATGATTTTGAAGTTTAACAAAATTACTCTTATCACCTATCATATGAATTAAGCATCTACTATCAATTATCCAGTAGTTTCTATCCTTTCTTGCATGAAAAGTGGTCAAAATAGTTCCTTCTATATTGTGACCTATTTCTAGAGTAATTTCCTTCATACATCTTCAGGATCAGCAGAATTAGTTCCAACATTTAAAGCCATGAACAATATTTCATCACTTCCATCAACTAGATAGTTTGATTCCTCATCATCAGATACACCACTATCTTCTTTAACATAATAACTCTTCTTGACATATTTACCTTTATGAATTTTATGTTTGTCATTTGAAACTTTTATTGGAAATTTACTTAAAGGGTATCTTACCTTTGTATTTTACAGTGTTGTATTTCAATCTTCTTACAAAATTTTCTTCCACCTCATCAAGATCATCCAAATTAGATTAATCATCTTTCTTGCTAACTTTAAAATCAATTTATTTCTTTGGAGCATCTTTGTCAAACTCTCTTAATTCAAAAGTAGTTAAAGCACCAATTTGATCTCTAGTATATTGATCCAAATTCTGAGCTTCCTCAATAAAAAAAACTTTAGCACTATACGATTTAAGAAGAGTTCTCAATACCTTTTTCACAACTTCACTTTCCTCTAGTTTCCCACCAAGACCATTGATAGCATTGATAATTTCATCCACTCTGAGCATGTAGCCTACAATATCTTCATCTTCTAACATCCTTAGGTTTTCAAATTTGGCTTTGAAATTTCGCATCTTTTCTTGCTTGACCTTATCATCTCCTTCATAAATGATTTGCAACTTTTTCTAGATCTCTTTAGCAGTTTTGAGGCTTATCACCTTCACAAGTTTTGAATCAGAAAGCCCATTCAAGATATCATTCTTTTCTTTTCCATTATTCTTATAATCCTTAATCTCATCATCACTTGTCAAGGAAGTAGTAGGCATAGTGTATTCATTTTAAACTAGCTTCCAAAGACCAAACCCGAATGAGGTAAGAAAGGCTTCCATCCCGACTTTGTAGAAAGCATAATTTGATCCATAAAACATAGGAACTTTGACACCATTCTTGTGCGCCACCTGGATCAACCTCAAATAGTTAAGCTTCTTCCAAGGAACCACAACTTTGATACCAATTGTTAGACACATAGGGAAAGTGAGAGGGGGAGGGGAGAATTAGTTGTACATTAAAACCTTCAAACCCTCATTAACCTTTAAACCCTTATTATGCATCAACAAGAATTGAAACAAATGAAACATCAACACATCAACAACCATACCCAATAGAACACTATATATATGTGGAAAACCCTAATCAAGGAAAAACAATGGTGAGGATTTACTCACATATATATGAATAACAACACTGATTACAAGAGGTTCACTATCAAAAGGGCTCACTGCCCAAAAGAAAAGAATGGCTCACTACTAAGGAATCACTGTCCATAATAGAAGAGAATAGAAGAATACTATTACAAGGAGGTTCACTACCTCAGAGTAATAGGAAGATCCACCACAATAACTCTACACCCTTTGCAACCTTTGGCTCATTGCCTCCAACAACTTCAGGTAAACTAAAAATGTAGGAACCTTCTACTCATTGCTTCTGATAGCCTTAGGAATTTAAGATTGTACTCAGATAACAAAATTTATTACATTCACATCATCCTTTATATCACTACACCAAACACATCTCCAACAATTAACTTTTCTTATATATACTCTATGACCTCAAAAAACTTCTCTAGGTCGGCCTCAATGAAACGTATGCACTTCAAATGTGCAACCAAAAAATAAGTCAGAACCAAACACTTTTTGGTGGAAATAAGTGAAGGAAGAACAAACCAAGGGTTAACTAGGACCCAAATCTACATGAACATGCTACACCACACTTCCACAAACAACAAACCATCTCCGAAAATAGCACTAGCATGCCAAGTTGGCCAAACTAGTACTAACACTATCAAACAATCACATTCACACTTCTCCAGGTTTGGAAACATCCTGTGGACCACACAAAAACACCATACAACATCCCAGAATATTCCAACACCATCAAAATATTTAGCAAGACTACTACAACCACCTAGAACTAAGAATACTATCATCTTGTGCAACCAACCATCTTACCATAAATATACAACTCACTAACCAACCTTGTGAAACAACTGGACACTCAACACTCCAAGGGAAGGTAGGTACATACAATATTAGCATGTTCCAAAATACATAAGACAAGCAACCTCAACATAGAGAAATGTGGAGTAATTCCATTTCTCCCAAACAACCTTCTTCATAGGAAACACACTATCAAACACAACTTCCACTACTGCATGATCCAAAAATTGAAACTTTGGATATAACACCTCTAATCATCTTATCAAAACCACACAAGCACATCTTCAACAATGAATAATTTTGGAGCACAAAGCATAACACAACTCTTTCACCTTGTACACTCTCTATTCAAATTTTCTCAAAAGCACTTGGAAACCAAGTGAACTAGCTAAATCAACAACACCTGCTTAACACCACAAGCACCTTCTCATCACAACCACACTAGAGTTTGACATAGGATGAAATCAATGACAAAACAGTGCAAAAATCTCCAACATCTAGAGAATCACATCACATGACTACATCTAAATATTTATTTTCTATATTTGACCCTTGTTCATTCCCACCAATTTTGATGGTGAATAACACCTATATGTTATCTTGTAGAAAATGATGTATTGATATTGATGAAGGAAAATTTAATGATGTACTTTAATTTATTTAATAATCCAATTATATTCTTTCCATTTATTAGATCACACATAGTGGCATAGGGAAAATAGTTGAGTTCACACAAAATTCAATTATCATCCAAGATTCAGAGGGTGGAGATAGTATTGCTACATGACATATTGATCATGATTCTAGGTTGTATTTTTTCTTCCTCTAGTTCTACCAACTTTGATGATGGTCTTGTTATAGATGAAAATGATACCTTTAGCATGTATAAGGAGATATAGTGTGGTTATCTAAAACTTATAGTTGTATCCTCCTCATCAAATCCTACACCTTTTATTGATATCATATCTCTTGATTCTACATAATTGATCATTCTTACATCTTTGTCTTCTCATGATTCAAGGTTTTAAGATATTCACATTTATTGTTTGATATGGTTGATTCGGTTGCGTACTTGACATGTATATCAAACTTGTTTATCAATCCAATTTTAAAGAGTTAGTAGGAACCTTTTACCAGCCACATTAATGTTGCCACACATTAGTCTTCACATGCAACACTTGAGTCTTCACATGTAGCACTTGAGCAACTTTCAAAAAAATCATCATTATCTTTGGATCTTGTGCATCATTTAAAATCTTATATTCTTCTCACATGGGAATATTTCATGCATCTATTTGAAATTCACTTTATTCCATAGGAAATAAATGGTGTTTGATATTTAGGAATCACATTCTATATTATTCTTTGATCATCACTAAACATTGTAGGATTTATCATCTTGTGGGACCTCCATAGTCTCTTTTTATCTCTCCTATGAGAGAAATATTTCTTGTACTTATGTGAGAGAATTAGTCCTTAGTGATTCATGACAATTTCTTCTATCTTCTATATTTTTCACATGTGTACATTCTATTTGCATCATTTATATTTTGGAGAGAGGTTTTTTCATGTAGGTTTTTATTCTTTAGCCTATTTATGGAATAATTTCATTTACTTTGGTACCTAACATGGCCTACTAGATGGAACCCATCATCAATGTATTTATCCTCCCAAGTTTTCATTTAATTTATGGCGTTAGTGTAAATAGGGTCATCATCAAATTAGTTATCTTATCACCCTTTCTAGGTTCATCCATTCACACTTAGATTGATTTTAATTAGTGGTTATCTATCAATTTTACTTACCTTATGTGGAGTTCACACATTTCCTCACACTTTTCTCATGTGAGCTAACATGTTTTGCACATTTGGAGGTGTAGTCATGCATTCAATCAGGTAGCTTCCTACCTCCTCTATCTTTCCTTTATATGAAAGACTCTCATTGTAAATTTACACTCTCTTATTCTTGTTTTTATATACATGATTTTATGCTCATTTTTCACTTGGAGAATTTTTTCATTGTTATTGCATTTAGACATTAGTTTCTCCAACAAAATACAACCATATTTGGGACTCAAATTGGTAGTTTATGATGCATGAATCTTGAACAAAAGACCAATCAAAGGGTTTAAGGAATTGAAATAATTCATGCGGTAGTCTTAAACTATCAAATCTTATCCTCCCAAGAATAGTTAAGACAAAATAATATTCAAAAATATAATAATGAAACTTAGAATTATGTCTATCCAAATAAGAAGTTCACCACTACAAAGACTTTAACATTTTATTTGGTGGTTCATTGGAAATTAACTTTACATCAAACATAAAATCTGATTCTCCAACCAAAACAAGTAGATAAATATGACATAAAAATAAACTCAATCGAATATATTTCTCCCCCCCTTTATATTTACATTATCCATGTTGAACACTTCCAAAGACTGAGAGGGGGGGGTGAATCAGTCTACACAAAAATTAACCCCTTCTAGAACTTGAAATGTTGAATGAGAAAGACAACTGAGGGGGGTGAATCAATTGTACCAAATTAAAACATCAAAACCCTCAACAATAATCAAATTCACAACCATTCATTAAACCCTTAATTTGTTATGATGTTTAAACATGAAGAGTAGATAATAGAAACTAAAACAGCCAACACCATACACAAGAGAACACTAGATTTCTATGGAAAAATCACAGTGAGGATTAGCTCATAATATAAGTAATTACAAAATTGGTACAAGGAGGCTCGCTGCCAAAATAGGACACATTGTCCAAAAAAGGATCACAACATAGGCTAACTACCAGAATATAAAGAAGAAAGAAGATAGAATGTCACACAAAGAACATGATCTCAATGTAACAGAGAATCCACCACAATAGCTTCAATAATAGTTGTAGTCTTCAAGAGATCAAGATACCTCATCTCACTGCATTCAACAATCTTTCATTATAGCTCATACTGAATTTCTCACTTTTGTAGTCAATTTCACATCACAACACTTAATTCTATTCCACACCCCATCTCGCATCAACTTACCTTGCATTTATACCATCCACAACTTGAAAAACATCTTCAAGTTGGCTACACTCACCTTACACTTTACAAATCAATAGTGGATAGGAATTAAAGTGGAGTAATAAAAAACTTAATTGGGACCCAAATCAATACTCACATGCCACAATACACCTTCATTAATTCTTAAACATCTTTTAATGTACTATAAACACTAGGTTGGCCTTCACCCATGCAAACACCATTAAAATTTGAATTACATGCTTCCTCAAATCCAAGGACAACTTGTGAACCACACACCATGCTTCATCATGATCTAGAATATTCCTCTATCACCTTGAAATCCATAAAACTTCTTTGCAACAATTCACACCTTCAGAATGTACACAACTTCTACACTTAGACTACATTGTCAAACACTGCAACTCTAAAATTGACGATTTTGTGAATTGATAATTTAGCGCCAAAAACACTCCTACACAAAACCATTTTCCTCATTTTATCAAAATTCCTCTGGTCATCCTCAACACCCAAACCATAAAATAGAAGCTATCAATGCAACACCAGAGGTTAAATATCAACAATTTAACCAATGACAACATAATGCAACTAATAAAAGAAAAAAATCTCTCAACTACATAATAACTATAACCAATGACAACACAAAGCTTGTTGGACATCAAATAATGCCACACCTTCACTATGTGATTTGACACCATTTTCCTATCGTCGCTACGCCGCTCGACAAATCTCCGCCGAAGAGGACGAATGGCCAAAAATTTTCCTCGTCATTGCCTTTTTCGCCTAATTCCATCTAAAAGTAAAATCGCCGAAATAACGGCTAAGAAGAATCGCCTATCGGCAGGATCGCTGACATACCGCCGATTTTGGTCGGCGATCATCAAAAATCCTTTTATATCCAATCAATTTAACTGGTGGAATTGGTGAAGTTCGTACGTCAGTTCGGTTCTAAATGGTATTATTTATTGAAAAACATGGAAATTTCTAAAATAGCTAATTTTAAATACAAAATTATTAGTAGCCGAAGAATTCTCCAAAAGTTCGTCAATATGCTAATTTAAATAGGGCAAGTAGTAGCGCCTGGGAAGAAACAATGGAAGTTCGTCGAATTTTCGACGAAATATTCGTCGCAGCTATAGAAACTTCGTCGAGGCTTTCTGTTGATTCGTTGGTTGTTATCGTCGAAATTTCGACGAAGAAGCAAAATTTTAAAAAAAAAAAATATTATATATTCGTGGAAATGTACCATTGCAGAGACTGACGACTGATCATACATACAGACTGCATATTGGTTTGATGCTTCAAACGATGCATTTCTTATATTGAAAAGTGCATTACCTTATTGAGCTT
>VDFB02126170.1:0-70364 GCA_007258455.2 Sequoia sempervirens
AGATGAGAGAGCCCTGAAAACATGGACAGAACCCAAGTTAGAAGAAACTTTATAAGCTTTCTCGATAATATTCCTCATTTATGGAGAATGGGAAAATAGTCTTGAGTTCTATTCCTCAAATTGATAGTACCATTCCCCAAATTGACTACACCTTCTCAGTGATGTGTTGAAATGGTGGAATAGCATAAGGTATGAATTAACCAGAAATCAAACTTGTGATAAACTTGAAAAATGCTTTCTAGAAAGATGGTTCAAGCAAACCAGCTTATAAAAGAAGAATTAAATTATTAGAATTTCAAAAAAAAATAAAGCTAAAATGATAAGGTCTGAAATTAAACCAAAAAGGTGAAATTAATGAACATGAATAAGAAATTTGTAATTTTTTTGCAAAAGACATCTCTTCAAACATCTTGCAAGGGTTATTAAACTCGATAGCTTTGTTCTCTCCACTGATGTGCGGATATGTTGGAGGCCACAACCATTTCTTAGAAAAAAAAAATTAATGCAGATTATCATTACTTCTCTAATACAGCAATTACATGTGCAACGAGCAGATACTCTACCAACAAACTTGAAACTTTAAAAACTGTCATGAAACGAGAAAGTAATTCACTTTTTAATTTGCTTAAAGGACTATTTCTAGTACATTTCTCTATATTTAACCCATCCTTTTTCCAAGTGTCGCAAACTAAAATGTAAGTCAACTTATCATATCTTCTCTTACATCAATGTAGTAACAATGCCCTGAATCATTGTAGATTCTTTCAGGATGTTTGACTTGGAAGCAAAGAAGTCTAAAGAGTAGATCATTCTCCATTAATGTTTGTAAATTGACCTATGTCATGGTTTGGCATATGAAATTCTTTTGGATCACAGGGTATATGTATGGATTAAGTCACTGGGCAGTGTAAATGTTGCATTCAGATTAAGACACTACAAAAACTATAGCCATGTGGTAGTGACCTGCACTCAAATGTAGTGTAAGTTCAATAGAAATAGCATTTAAGAAGATAATCAAAGAACATCGAGAGAAGCTAGAAGTTGCAGACCAAAGATAATAGAAAAGAGAGAAGAGGCTTCCCTAGGGAAAAACTAGTCTAAAGGAGGATTGTAAACCTCAGCAAGTGGAAACTATGTATGAAACAGTGTTGATATGCAAACGGACATGGTGGCTTCCTTAGAGGGCCCCTTGTATATAGCACAGTTGTAAAACCCTAAGTTACAAACAGTTCAGAATATGAAGCTTTGAATCTAAATAATTGTAAGAGAATCGCATAATGAATTTCTCCTCTTCTAGAAGTTCTGCAACATGCTCCAAGCTGCAAAAGGTTAATAAGGTCCAGGAAAACATTAGTTAATGTCTCAATAATTTCATAGTTTGGAAATCTCTTTCAACATATAGCTTATTTAAAAAGATCCAAAGCTTGAAGTTTTGGTGGGCACAAATAACTTCATATTTACTTTACGCATCAAATTCTGACATTTGGAAACCATATCAATAAAATATACTGACATAATATAAGTTACACTCTTTTCATCAGTTGAGACCATCCAAAAGTTAAAACCCCACCATATGTATCTCTTAAACCCATGCATGGACGTTGGCACTTATGCTTCAATAAATCAGTTTTCAGTGTTCAAGAAATGGACCATTACTTGCCACCATAATGAACAAGAAATTAAAATTGAAAAAACTACCTAGATCGCTTGGTATGAAAAGTTGTCCTCTTGCCAAAGATTGGAGGTTCCTACAAAATAGAACATGAAAAGAAGTCCTATAAGAAAGCTTGTTATACAAGGGAACCTTGATGTACATTCAATATCCCTCCCTTAAATTTGAAACAACTAGACTTCATCATCTTAAACTTTTTTAAACAACAAATAAAATATTATATTGATCAAAAAGACATTACAAAAAGAGGTCTATAAACAAAATTAGACCATCTTCATGAAGTAAGCTATTAGTAGATAGAAGTTTGAATTGCAAAGGAGTACTACTGAAGAAAACAAAAGGGCAAAGGAGTAAGCTTATGTTATCAACCAAGAGGATTTCCTAAATGAATTTGTAAGGATTACCACTCTTCTATCTGCTGATGAATAGCACAAGCTCAAAATAATAATATAATGATGATGATTAAAGTAGTAATATTAGTAGTAACATTAATGATAACAATAATAATAACAAAGCAATAACAATATAATAAAGAAGCACTTATATTATAAACTAAAAAATACTAGCAAAACTTCAAGATCTGAACAAAGGGGCCCCTACTTTCTCCTTGGGACAGGACAGCCATCTCAACCATCAAAAGCGTTCAAACCTTCAGGGTTTTGAAATCCTCCTCTCCCAAACTAACAAAATTTACTAATTCATAAACAATCAGATATCAAACGTTTCACCATATAATACATATAAATAATCTGTAACTCCTGATTTTCTTCTCATGTTTTCATATGGAACACTGTTTTACCATGTCTCATAGTGTGGGATGCAATTCTTAAAGCATGCAGCATAGATCCTTCCAAGGATACCTATTGCAACCACCATTTAAAAGGCATTGCACACCTCTCCCATGAAACAAAATGTCTACTCAATTTTTCCATCATCTATCAAGATGTGTGCAATCAAACCATTTAAAACAAATGAGATAATTATGCAGTAATGTGAAAACAAGCGACTAAATCCAGACCAAAGTAGTGTGCATTGTTTACTGATCATCTTTTAGATAAATAAACAGTGGACCTAAACAATGAACAATACATACAGGATCTAACAAGTAAATAATAAATAATAAAAGCATAATATCTGTCATGTTCAACTTCAAAAAGAAAAGAAATGAACCAGCTAAGTTGATGAAAGTCTTGTAGTAGCTACCAAAAATCGTCATCAAAAGATTTTTCCTAGAAATGTCAATATTTTACAATGTAAATCACTTCCTCTCTTAAAAAGGAAAACAGAAGATTATTTAGGAAACAAAAGTATCCTCAATAAGAATAGAATAACAAGTCATAGTTCAGTAGCTGTGACTTCAGTGATAAAGACACAGTATAATCACAATGAAGACCCGTGTTCAAACCTCACCCCAGGAACTGTGCATGCTCCAGATAATGCATACAAGCATTTTAAAGTATGTGCAGTAACACCCTCAGGAATGGGCCCATGTTTTTATACCATGCTTGAGGGATCCTATAATACTCACGGACCAACCAAAACATTTAAAATATAGATAGGAACAAGAGTTTGGGAGCAAGTCATCCATGCTGTCCAATTCTCAACTCTTTAGAAAAATCCATATAAAGAAAAAAATAGAAAGATTAAGATTTTTAACTAGAATTTAATTAAATCAAATATTTTTGTCTTCAATTATTTAATTTTCTCAAAAAAATTTAATAATTTTGAAATAAATCTAATTTGTAAATGGATGGGATTTCTACTCTTTTTTTTTTGTTTATACATTCATGATTTTGAAAATAGATATTTTGTGAACTGTTAGGGTTTCTAATTTATTTTAGTTGCTTTTAACAACATTTGACTTTCTAATGCATATTTTATCTTAAATGTAATGGATGACAAGTTCCTAATTTTCCTAAGGAAACAACCATGTGTAATGTAACTTTCAAGCTTGTAATGGTGATTTACTTTAACATAAAATCTTTTTTTTATAAGCTTCTTGGTGTAGCTTGTAATGGTGATTTACTTTAAAACAAAATCTTTCTTTTTTTTATAAGCTTTTTGGTGTATCCTGGACTTTAAGATTTATTGTTTTCTTTAATCCTTTCCTTAAGAAATTCTAATAAGTTCATAAATTAGAAGCAAGCATCTGCAATTCTCACTCACTTGTGTTATCCTGATGATGGATCACATATTGTGATCTGAAACATTGATAAAAAAATCTGTTATGCAGTTTTCTCCAAAAGCTTTGTGCTCCTCTCAATTGTTAAATAAATGAATGTACTGCAAACTTCCAAATATTGATGCATTAGATGACCATAATGAGCCATACCTCATATTCTTCAAACTCATGCCCTTCAATGATGACAACACTTGGGACAGCCATTAAAGGAGGGCAAAACAAGTTTTGAGCTTCTTCCCATGTTACCTTCAACTCTAATGCATCTTCATTATCTATCCGCAACCTTTTGTTTTTAGTGCCAAGATTATGGCTCTGCAATTTATCCCCCAACAATATTGACTGGAAAATTTGCCTTTCTTTTGAATTACCTCCAACACCATCATTTTTAGACCATTTATGATCTGTATCTGAATCATTGAATGGACATATAAGCTCCTCCTTCAGTGAATCTGCTTTTCGCTCCCTGGGATGAAGTAGGATCTCAGACAAATCAGTACTTGTAGACATGATATCATTTATTCCATGATCATAAAACTTGCTGGGATATGCTCCATTGCCAATTTTTGAAGTTTGACCTTCCTGTCAATGCAGTAGAGAGCACAGAACACCACTCAAAATTGTGAAAAAAAATTGATTTTATTTCTAAATTAAATTTACATCAAAGCACAGTTCTTTATATTATTTTCTGTATTTTTAAATAGAAAATGTGAATTCTCAGTTATAATACGATTTTCAGTAAGGTATCAAATAAACAAATATTTTAAATACGTGCATTTTAATCAGAGGACACCTTGGTTCTCTGCTTATTCATGTCTATGTTAACCAGGGATTTCCTTTATCGATCAAGAAATGGTAAATTTTATTTCTCTATACTTGAGAAGTAAAACCTTATATTGACCACCAATCAAAATTTCTACATTAAATGCATGCTCAAGATAAAAAAATGTTTCCCTTTTATCAGCAATGAGGTGGTTAACAGAGTCATTTGAATATTTGTCAGTCACTATTTGAAGACTTGTTATATAAAACACAGTCAGTACACCATGGTTAATATTTGCATTTTGATCAGAGGACATCTTGGTTCTTGCGCTTATAAATATCCATCTTAACCAGCTATTATCTTTACAAATCAAGAAATAGTGAATCTCAACCCCCCATACTTGAGAAGTAAAAACATTTATCGACTAGAAACCAAATTTTCTATATTGTGTTGTACCCATATGAATTTTTTTGTATTGTGCCCAGTTGTAGGCTGACTTTCATCAAACCCATGTCATGATTAAAAATTTGTCTTGTTCTTCCATGTGATTTGTTGTTTCTTGTACATATCTTTACAAGATTAACAAACAAGATTTTGAACACCTTCATCTAAGATGGAGAATGGATCAGTTTTCCAATGATGAAGATAACAACAAGCATTCATCAAGATCAGCATATGCCATGGAAGGGAAATGCTTCAAAACATATGATCTCAATATTGAGGTTATTAGAGAACTGTTAATGCCAAAAATTGGCAAGGTAAAAGCCCTTTGTGGGAAACTTAGTTTATGGGGGACCTATTGCGCTAAACTAAGTAACCTCCAGATTTTTAAAGAAGCCGGCTTCTTCTGTAATTGGTTTTTTGGAATGGGAAAATGAAGCAGATATAAAAGTAGAAGATCTAACTAAGGCGATGCGCCAGAATTTAGATAAAAGGCATGATAAATCTATCTTTTGGATACGATCTAAAGGTCCGTTCAGCAATTTACTATATCGTAGAATGACAGAAAAAAAAGATTGAAGAATGAACAACGCATTCAATGACATAAAATAATTTTCACACCCATTCACTGAAAAGAGGAGTCGAAAGACATGATCTAAACCAGTAAACTTGCATTAAAATTATAGAAGTTCTGCAAATGAACCATTCAAACAATAATGACACAGTATAAAGTTAATCAAATAGCTTAAGAAAAACAGAAAGGCCAAACAATGGCACAGTCTGTGAGTCTTTCTGCAATAATCTAATAACAATAAAAAGCCTGGTGTCTCTAAAATTTTGCAATTCTCGAACTCTCAGAACTCATGGAAATTTTAACCTGGAACCTCCAACCCCTCTTTGGAAGCAAAGAGCAGTATATATAGTGAGCATTCCCACTGCTTGGCGAGTAGTAATTGAAAAGATTTGGAATCCTGAGCAATGATGTAGCAGCAATTATTCCCCTTAGCCGTTGCAACAAAAAAATATTTGGGCCATAACATTTGGTCACTCTCCATCCAAGTGCATCTCCTACAAATGATGGCAGTGGTCCCAGCAAAGTCCCGAGCAAACAAGTGTTGCCACCCAGTATAGGCAGTTAGAACACGCGGCAGCACATCGAAGCCCATAGCTTGCTCCATCCTTCGTGTTGAAGAAGCATCCACAAGGAGACAGTTGGCAGCATGGCGCAGCTCGTGGTTCATTCTCCCCTCCCTTCGTTGAAAGCTTGCGCTAGGGTGACACATAGCAGCAATGATTACTATAGACGCCGCTTGTGGGGCCTGCCAAATCTTTACGTGAATGGGAGCTACATGGCACGCAAGTGGGGCCCGATGAGAAAGTGAAGGGAAGCAGTTAAAAATAGCCCGCGGTGAAGACACATGGGAACATAGCGGGGGCCGTTAGAAAAGCAAAGGAGAGAATTCCTTCAAAGAGCGTTGAGCGGACACGTGGCAGAGGCGGGCGGTCGTTTATTAAAAGGGGTCGATGATGTTCATTTGAGGCATGGGCTAATACTTAGCAAAAACAAAACCCGAAGGGAGCGTGATGAATTTTATATTCACAAGAACATAGGTCAATCAGTGGAGAAATGATGATGACAACTCATAAGGCATAGAAGGGCTCAACTCTGAACGAAATCAAGTTTCCAATTTCAAGTTCAAAATTGCACACGAAGGAACATACTTGATAAGGCAAAATGAGGTTCAATTCATAAAGAACAAATATGCACCATGAAGTGCCCACCTAATAAGGGAGAAGGCAATATACTTTTCAAGTTCATGGAATGGCATTTTAAATCAAGTTTGTTGTCCCATTGTCACTTGTGCACCTCTATAAAGGGAATTGGTGTCAAACTTCAAACTCTAAAATCCCATTGTTAGGTGCACACCTAATTAAAGGAATATTCAGAGATCAATGCAATGTCCCCTTCTCACACATAAAGTGCCACTAGACTCAAGGTGATAAAGAAGTGGTCATAAAGATACTTTATATTATTTTATTAAGGAAAAATGTTTTTCAAAAAATGCAACAAAACAGCTAAATTGAGTTTTTTAGAAAAAGCAACAAAAAGGTAAAAAAGTGTTTTTTGAAAAAGTAGTGAAAAAACTATCAAGGGAGGTTGGATCTTGAGAAGAAGGGTTATTGAGTTATTTTTCATTTTCTCTTGTTCTCTAAGTAAGAACACAGTTCTTCATATTTCTTGAGGATGAAACCCCTCTTGACATACCAATTTCGAGGACAAAAAACTTCCTAGCTATATTTGGTGATTTCATCCTAAAGTCACAACTGTGCTACAAAGTTGAGTTTGATTTCTAGCTGCTATTTCAATGGAGATTTATGTGTTTTGACATGTTTTTGGTGTGCAAGGGTTTATGATACAGATTCAAGAAGTTTTTATGGTTTTTTGACAGTTTCCTTGGAGGCCATACTTCATACCTTAGTGTTGAGCTATACCAATCAGCCTAACCCAGCTGCACCTTGTTGAATCAGATTTGGTGTGTTTAATATTGTTTATCTACTTTTTGGAGTTTCTTCCTAGTGTTCCTTCCTGGTTGTATAGGCTTAAAGGAGACTTTGGTGATTTACATGAGTTTTCTCTGAGTTGCTACCTGTTGTACCAGTAGCCATTATACCCTATTTGGACCTGCAACAATAATTATGTCTCATTGTTGGAATATTGCCATTGATGTCAGAGGGGCATGTTTGGTAAGGTATAAAATAAGGCAATGTAGAGGTGTGAGAGGAAAGTAAGCATTGAATATTATTTGAATATTGAGCAGATTTAAAGAAGACCAAAAGGGCAGAAAGCATGAAGAATATTTCTGATTCTTATTGAAGAACATATGCAGATCTATATGGGATATATGTGCAAGTTTATTTGAAGAACATGAGCATATATTGTGAAGAGTTTATGATCAGATTTATGGAGGATTTTTATCATATGTATAAAGTTTTTATGAGCATATCTGAGTTTACTAAACAGACATCAAGGCAGAAATATATGTGAAGAAGTTGTGATCAGATTTGTAAGTGAAATTAGAGCAGATCTTAAGGCAGAAATACAGAGGAGAGCATTGCACTATTTGAGATTAAATTTGGGAAGGAAGAACATCACATTATAGTGATGAATTTGTTAAGGAAGAACATCACATTACAGTGATCAGATTTGTTGTAGTTGGCCAAGAGTGATTATATTGTTCTAGTCAGCCAATTATAGTAAATAAATAAATTCTAATGTCCACAGCAAGTATTCTTAATTATATGTTGTTATTGAGAGTTAAGTCCCCAACCATTTTGATTAATTGTAATGGGTAGTTCCCAATAGTTGGTGTTCCAAACCACCATTGGCAACTATATGTGTCTTATTCGATTTGTATTGGGGACAGCACAAATGATTGTACACTGTAATTATTGCCATTAATGAATGAGAATACCATTGTTCTATGCATATTATGCGTTCATGAGTATTGACTATGTATGTTTTGTAAGTTATTTTCTCGTTTACTCTATTAATAAGTCAAGTCATTCATGTGAGTAAATATTTGGCATCGTTGCCGATACGAATCTACATACACATCACAAAGAGGTGATAATGGCGTCGTAATGGGTCAACCAGCTAAAGAGCCAGTACAAGCAAATGAAGACAAAGAAGATGAGATGATGGAGGATCTCGTGAATCTGTGGAATATCTTGGTGAAGGATCTGTATGGAGGGAGGCTCTCAGGTGAGAAGTCCTTCAGGTAGTCATTTGGGACAACCTGAGTGTCAACCCGAAGGTCGAGCACCTTCTCAACAGATTGTTGAGATTGCTCACACGTCACTTCATCATACTCCAAGATCTTCAGGCCAACGAAGACCGAGAGCAAAGGCGACAACAAATACTACAGCAGTATGAAGAGAGAAACAAAAGGGAGTAGGAAGAACGCAACATCAGTCGTAGGCATACTCCTAGAAATTAATGCCTATACGACCAAACAAAGGTAAGAGCCAAGTTCCATGCAGCCAAGAATCATTTGAAGAACGAGTGCAAAGATCACTAAGACTAAGAGAACAAGAAGACCGACGAAGAAGATTAAAACAAATCGTCAAAGAAACAAACCAGAACCTTGCCGAAATAAACCAAGACCTTGCTGAAATAAACCAAAAGCTTGTCGAAGAAACAAACCAAGTTACTTTAGGGCAACCATTCGTAGTAGACGAAGAACATAAAGACTCTAAAAATGAATTAATGAAGGAGCCATCCATATCGGGAGAGGAACCGAGAATTGGAGCATCCGAACCAAAGAACCTTGGACAGAGGTAGTACAAGAATGACCCCCAAGATACCTAGAGTGCAAAGGACACTAAGAGTGGACATGTGGAGGACTCTTAAGTGGTTGTGAGTGCAAGAGAGGCACCAGAACGTGTCGAGAGAAACAATCCAATCAAATCCAACACAGAGGGAGGACATCGAGGAAGGAAGATGGAAACTCCACTAGCCAGTCTGAGTGTCGAGAGGCAGATTGCCAAAATTGACACGAAACAAGTCAGAGGATCTAGTACGACATTGTTAGTGTAATGTCCCAAATTTTTGAGTCAGCATAAATTATTAATTTAAGTTGTCAAAAGGTTTAATTGAAAAGGACAGCCTAAATTAATCGAGCATAAGTAACTAAGTTAAAAAGTTTAAATAAATAAATAAAGTTACTTTTGAGGGGAATTCTCAATAAAAAGAATAAAAGGTGAAAAATTTAGAGACGAGAATTCAAGAAGACACACGAAGAGTTACGAAAGAGAAAAGAATAAAAGTTTTGGGAATTCATTTGCAAGCAGGCTTGGTTGAGTGTGGATTTGGAGAAGCTTGGCTTTCTCGAAACTTGGGGACGAAAACCCTCATATTTTTAGAATTGGACAAAAAACCAATTCTTGTACTGGTGGAGTCACAAATTTCGCAATTGGTTTTAACATTTGGAGATTGTCGAATTTGTGAAGTCTTTAAGAAGACAAATTTTGAATTTAGAGGTTTGAATTCAATTTCAGTTTCAGCTATATTACTGCAGTTGTAGTTGAGTTCAGGAAATTGAAGATTGGCATTGATTTATGATTGGATAATGATTTGTATCTGGGAAATTGTCATGTAACTTCTGAGTGGTGTGCAATTAATAAGTTTCCAGAACTGGTTGCTAACACAAAGCAACAGTTGCATATGCGAAGGCAAAAGGGGTGATGCCAATATCAGGAAATGACACCATTATTTCTGTATTTCAATTCACTCATATCTACTAGTGGAGAATCAAAACAAAAAAACAAAGTTGAGCTCTCAGGGTGGAAAATTGAATAATGTAATTCAATGAATGACTTTTGGAAACATTACAGAGGAAGAAATTCATACGAGTTTCCTATCTGGAAGAGTTCAATGTGGCAGCAAGGCATAACAAAGGGAGTCGAAGCTTTGAGGAAATGAATATGGGAAGATTGAATTAGCTGATATGTCATGTCCCCATTTTTGGCGAGCATCAGAGATCGTGACATTGGCCTATCATGAGACCCTCGTAGGCTGACAGAGTGGTTAGAGGGTCGTTTCGGAGCTTGGCTCAGCGTCAGATTGGCAGTTTTGATCAATTGGCTTTCGTTTTGGCTCGATCGGAGACTTTTTGCAGAATTGCTATTTTTAGCAGTTCCTGGCAGGCAGTGTGGGACCCCTGCTATTTTTAGCAGTGTGGCTTTCGCGGTATCCGGAATCACTTCAGAGTTCGTCAGCATCAGACGGATCAGTAATCAGATGAGTAACGAGGAAGATATTAATATTTAATTGTTTTGATTAAATATTAATTATTTAATGATTTATAACATAAAGTTATAATGTTATATTATAACTTAAGTGATTTGCCTTGAGGGGTGCGCCCATCATCAGAAGGGGCCAAAATTGATATTTTAAATTATATTAAAATATTCAGCAGAGACTATTGAATTATTAAAAGATTAAAATGTGAATATTTTAATTAAAACCCTATTATGGAGGAAATCGCACTTTTGTGAGGATAAAGGGTTTTGCATTGGAAAATGAGCCATTATGACATTTGAGAATCAGAATTTGATCAAGACTTCATCAGAGAAAGGAAGCCTTAGGGTTTCGTCTCGATACATTGGAGAACGAGCCATCTCCAGTGGGAGCGATTCAGAGGATGTGAAATAACATCCGATTTATTGCCAGGCAGAGGGATTTCTTCATCCAGAAGAAATTACAGAGCTTCACAGAGATTAATTTCATCAGAGTTTCAGGAGAAGTTTGATCATCCAGAAGGAACTTCATCTGTAGGCAGCTATTTGTTTGAAACTGGAAATCCTTAGAAGAGCCGTACATTTTGCATTTATTACAGCTATGTACCAGGCCGTACCTTTCTGTACCTGGCCGTACTATTCAAGGGAAGCAATACTTAGGTTTTCAGAGAGTCCTTTGTCCAGGAAGCATCTATTCCTTTTGGCGCATCATTTCCAGAGATCCAGACATTCAAAAGCAAGGAGACCGTACTTTTATTGAATGCTGTTTTCTGACAGCAGGCCGTACTGTACCAGGCCGTACTAGCTGAGTTTGAGCCGTCCTTTTGCTTGGAAAGAGAAACGCCTCTCTTCCTGGCTTGATATCTTCTCCAGAGTGGCGCCCCTGTATCTGGAGTCTTCTGCCATCGTTATTCGGAGGGAGAACTTCTTATTTGCAGCCGTACACTCAGTCATCAGATCAGATTGCTGTTTTTACCAGGTTCTTTACATATTGAAAATTCATTGTTTAATTCATTGCATGTATCTGGGTTTATTTTGTAATCTTTATAGAAGATCAAATAAAGACTGGCATCCTTATTAATATCAAATTCTCTCGTCATTTGGAGTGGACCTATTTTATTTGAATTTATTTCAATTACTTGCAAAAATCGCCATATTGCATTGAATGCTTAGAAACGTCAAAAAAAACAAAAATACACAAAAAACCTAAAACGTCAGAAAAAGTCAAACAAAACCGTCAGATTCGGAGAACAGGGGAAACTAGGGTTTCTACAGTGGTATCAGAGCTAAATCCTGCCATCCTGAGGGTTTAGCCGTCTTCTGCAGCCGGAACAGTTAGGTTTTTACCAGGTATTATTCATTCAGTCGAGCTTTGGTTGGCAGACAACAGGGTTCGATCTGGCAGCCGGGAAACATGGCTGACAGAACTGACAGGAATTACAGGACTGATAGAACAGATAATGTTAGAACAGAGTTTCTTCATAGTAACAGAGGTCAGGGCCGTGCAGAGGTCTTGCATGCACTCAGAGATCTTCGTGTAGGTCAACGGCAGTCAAATGGTGTATTACAGCGATTGGCATTGCATTCAGAACTGGATACTCCGAGGAGACCGTCACCACATCGTGACGATGACAGGAGTGTTATAGGTTCACGGAGAGGAGAGCTCCTAGGACAGTGCCACGGACAGCAGATAGGCCTACTAGGCCCACTTTCACGAGACAGGAGCCCGATGAGGCTATAACAGGTGAACAGCATGAGGGTTTGTTCGTTGGTACCTTTAGGACAGCGAACAACAGGTGGCAGTTAGAATCACCTGAGATCAGCGGAAGGATCACGATTGACAGAACACCACAAAACACAGAAAGAGAAGTACATAGCATGTTCCAGGAGTATAGCATTCTACCTCAGAAGATTAAAACAAAACTTCCTTTCATGAGTTACATGGATTTGCACCCGAGTCTTTGCCATAAGACAGAGTTCGCAAGACAAAAATATCTGACTATAGCTTGTGAGTTGTTTACGTCTGGAACGGATAGAGAATCTACGCATAAGGGTGATACAACCCTTCATGAAAATGATTTAGTGTTTTCAAATCCCTATGAAGTAGGCAGAAATTTATTACAGGAATTTGATAAGCGTGCTGATTTGAGTCAAGACAGCACTAGCACAGCTTGGGGTAATAATTTACCTACATCGTCTTTGCAGGAGGTGACTCAAGAAGTTTCGACTATTGAAGTCACTTCTGATTTTTATGACAGCAATGGTGAAACTTCGCGTGAGCATGATACAACGACGGTTTCACATATGCAAAGTAACCCTATTGAGTTGTTACACGAAGAGACTCGAGAGTTGGGTACTACAGGTGCAATTGGTGTTGATACTTTATATCATGGTGAGTCTGATTTTCCGGATCAGACCTCTGAAAACAAGCTAAAGGATTCGTATATTGATATGGAATCCCAGGATCGTGTGTCGGATGGGCATACAGTCACTGTTGGAGTAGAAGCGTGTGAAGATACTGTCAGACCAGCAACTTCTACCGTATCAGTTGAGCCATCCTTTGAGGTACCGAGCAGCAGTACCTTAAACGCTGATGTGTGCATGGATGAAAGCACACATGATGTTGCTTATCATGCGGTGAGCGATGACGGATCAGCGTCATATCATAGTGCATATGGTGAACCGGAAATCTTGTATGGGGGTCGTAAGCTTCAGAATCCTCATCATTTGGTTGGGCAACTACAAGTGAATGACAATATGATTGCCACCGCCCTTGAGCATTTTGACGTTGCACGTCAGATGTTGACTACCTATGGTTGGGGTCCTCCTTTGACAGATGGGCTCAGCGATAGTGGTTTTTCCCTTGCAGTGATACAGGCACTCCGAGAAGCAATTGGAACGATGAAACAAAACTACCTCAAACTCCTTGCTGACAGGGATTTCCTTCTCGAGTGGGATTGCATTTGTTATGATGCATTGCAGGGAAAGGGAGAACAGATTGATGAGCTCACTCATGAGCTGGAGGTGACTAGGGACTCATTGCATAGCACCCAGTTGGCTCTTCGAGAGTCACAGTTACAGATTGAGAGGTTTACCGTGGCGTTGAGTTTAGCACAATCTTCACCACCTTTGGATATAGTTCAGTCTTCCATGGCAGCGGTTGGTGAGTATACACCCATGGTCCATAGTAGTGAGGGAGATGTTGAGGATGAGGTTACATCCATCTCGGTCACTGGAGCAGTTGATATCGATAGGAGGAGTGCACTAGATGAGAGTCACAGTGAGCCACGCGTTGCACCAGATTCTCTTGAGATTAGTTCCGTGATGGGTGATGCAGGGCAGTTCATTGATAGTACCTGTGACATGGTTGTGGATTCACTAGAGAGTTGTGTGACAACCCTTGATACTTGCCCATCTTCATCGCAGATATCCAGAGTCTCATCCAGTTGGGAGATTGGTACTTGTGATGATTTGTTTCCCTCTCCTGGAAGCAAATCAGTCTTTTCATCCGATGCAGTTGACTATGATCGGCAGCTGGTTGAGCCAAGTCAGGAGTACAATTCATTTTATTATTCCAGCGATTCAAAGATGGATGATTCAGATCAGGATGGAGTGTTTGTGCAGTTTGTGAACAATCCATTATTTGAATTTGATGGTGGTTTGGTCTATGATAATCCACTCTTCGAGTTGGAGGCTGATCGTACTCTTGATACTAGTTTCAGGTTGGGTGATGATCGTAGTGTTTGGGATTGTTCCAGTGCATCGCAATTCCAAACAAGACTCACAGAGGAGTTTAATGAGGTGTACACGGTGAGGGGTGCTTATAGTTTTTCCTTTGATCCACCTGTACATGATTCATATTCGATGCATAATACTTGTGCACAGGGTGATTCTCTCGGTACAGTCGAGGGGAGTAATTCATATTTGTGTGCAGAGTTACCATCTTCACAAGATGGGGTTGGCAGCTGCAGGTACTTGACTCAGCAGTTTGCGGGGTATTACTTGCAGGGACAGCAGTCCGTTTTACATCATGCCGATATGTATTTGACAGGGCTTGATACTTCTATGTCGCAGATTCATACAGGTACATGGTTACAGGGCGACTATGGTATTAGTCGGCATGATGGTTTGGACAGTTATCACATCCATGAGTATTTAGCAGAAGACAGGGAGAGATTCAGGATAGTAGATGCTTCTAGAGGTTTTTATCTCTGCATGACAGATGGATGTGGATTCATATTGTATTGGGATCCCGGTGGCGACAGCTTTGGCACTGAGTATTGGATGGGTCCCATTGGGTTACTTCACTATTCTCAGCATGGTGAAGTTGGAGAGTAGAGCGCATGGCAGCCTGAGGAGGACCGTCACGACAGGACTTTTATGTGGGTTTGGTATCCAGGTAGTGATTCGCAGTTGAGTTTGATGATGCTACTGAGGAGCGATTCGAGATGTGTGGGACATTTCCACGTTTTTTTTTTAGGCCTTCCAGATGGAGTTTCATTCAGTGAGATTGCTTGGTCCTTCAGGGGGGAAGCGGGTATCATCCCCCATTTGCATCGAGAGATCGTGATTGGCCTATCATGAGACCCTCGTGAGGGTGACAGGCGGTTAGAAGTCGTTTTGGAGCTTGGCTCATGTCCAGTGGGTTTTGATCAATTGGCTTTTCGTTTTGGCTCGATCGGAGACTTTTGCAGAATTGCTATTTTTAGCAGTTCTGGCAGGGAGTGTGGGACCCCTGCTTTTTTTAGCAGTGTGGCTTTGGCGTATCCGAAATCACTTGAGAGTTCGTCAGCATCAGACGATCAGTAATCAGATGAGTAACGAGGAAGATATTAATATTTTTTTTTTGATTAAATATTAATTATTTAATGATTTATAACATAAAGTTATAATGTTATATTATAACTTAAGTGATTTGCCTTGAGGGGTGCGCCCATCATCAGAAGGGGCCAAAATTGATATTTTAAATTATATTAAAATATTCAGCAGAGACTATTGAATTATTAAAAGATTAAAATGTGAATATTTTAATTAAAACCCTATTATGGAGGAAATCGCACTTTTGTGAGGATAAAGGGTTTTGCATTGGAAAATGAGCCATTATGACATTTGAGAATCAGAATTTGATCAAGACTTCGTCAGAGAAAGGAAGCCTTAGGGTTTCGTCTCGATACATTGGAGAACGAGCCATCTCCAGTGGGAGCGATTCAGAGGATGTGAAATAACATCCGATTTATTGCCAGGCAGAGGGATTTCTTCATCCAGAAGAAATTACAGAGCTTCACAGAGATTAATTTCATCAAAGTTTCAGGAGAAGTTTGATCATCCAGAAGGAACTTCATCTGTAGGCGGCTATTTGTTTGAAACTGGAAATCCTTAGAAGAGCCGTACATTTTGCATTTATTACAGCTGTGTACCAGGCCGTACCTTTCTGTACCTGGCCGTACTATTCAAGGGAAGCAATACTTAGGTTTTCAGAGAGTCCTTTGTCCAGGAAGCATCTATTCCTTTTGGCGCATCATTTCCAGAGATCCAGACATTCAAAAGCAAGGAGACCGTACTTTTATTGAATGCTGTTTTCTGACAGCAGGCCGTACTGTACCAGGCCGTACCAGCTGAGTTTGAGCCGTCCTTTTGCTTGGAAAGAGAAACGCCTCTCTTCCTGGCTTGATATCTTCTCCAGAGTGGCGCCCCTGTATCTAGAGTCTTCTGCCATCGTTATCCGGAGGGAGAACTTCTTATTTGCAGCCGTACACTCAGTCATCAGATCAGATTGCTGTTTTTACCAGGTTCTTTACATATTGAAAATTCATTGTTTAATTCATTGCATGTATCTGGGTTTATTTTGTAATCTTTATAGAAGATCAAATAAAGACTGGCATCCTTATTAATATCAAATTCTCTCGTCATTTGGAGTGGACCTATTTTATTTGAATTTATTTCAATTACTTGCAAAAATCGCCATATTGCATTGAATGCTTTAAAACCTCAAAAACATCAAAAAATACACAAAAAAACCTAAAACGTCAGAAAAAGTCAAACAAAACTGTCAGATTCGGAGAACAGGGGAAACTAGGGTTTCTACATGATACTAAAGGGAATTAAGTCGAAGGAAATTTAAAAGTTCCTTGCAGATAACTTTCCTGAAGCCGACTTTCCTTCAAAATTCGTCTGAGTTTAACGTGGTGGTTGTTGCATATTATCAAGGAGATGCGGCATGATATTGGGAGCTCTATTATATTTGATGCTTTAAAGAATCGATAGTTCTTGTAACTGTAGCTTCGATAAAGGAGTAATTCTTATAAAGAAGAATTGAAGTCTTTCATGAATCGTGGGAAATTTTGAGCATTTAATTAGAGCCGCCTCATACATTTAGATGTTGCTATTAAAGAATTGTAGAATATTATTATTTTCCAGTTCATTATCGGGCAACATGAGTTTATGAAGCTTTGCGTACATTCTTAAAACCGTCTCTTTTGGATAGCTAACGCCAATGTAAGGAGACAAGAGTTTACGGGAGTATTTTGGAAGAGGACGTCGAAACAAATAAATTATTGCAAGGCATAGGTGAAGAGGTAGCACTAATTAAAGTCATGTCGGGAGCTACTTAAGAAGTTTGCCGTCATTATATGCGACTCAGCTATTTCGAAGGTAGCCGAAATATATTCCAAACCCGTAAAGGAGGCATTTCAGAATATCAGCCGTTAGGCTTATATTGAGTGATTAAAAGATAGATGGCGGGTGTGTGGTTGTGTGACATTGCTATAATTCCTGGAAAAACGTGGCTAGCGGTGGCTTTCAAATCTGAACGTTACCAGATGAGCATTCTATTAGCGCCACCAAATCATAAGATGTGACGGGCAAGATTTGGGAGTGTGTGGATTTTAAAAGTAATATCGGGAGCTGCTTAAAAAGTCGGTTAGTAATATCTTAAGTTTCCTGGACGCATATGGTAAAGAGGAAGATGTAAGTCGTGTTTACTTGGGACGATTGGTGACCATTTAACAGTTTGGAACCTTTGTGCCTACCGCGGATATATTTGAAAGGGTTTTATTTAAAGTAGCGGATTCCCTATACTGCGGATGAAAAATACTATTGAGGTAAATGCGAAGTCTGAGTTTTGAAGTATGGGCGACTATCAAATCATTATAAAAAACAGTTACAGGGCGTGGTGAGCTGAACGTCATTAGCAGGTCAGAGTTTTAAATTATCATTGTATATTCTCTCATTAGCATATGAATATTTGTGTCAAATCTATTGGAGTTATTTTTGCAAATTCTTCTATAAGTGGTCTTGCATTATGTTCTATGTTTGTATTGCCATCAAATGGGAACTTGGAAAGTATGTTTCTGAAATGGTCAGTTGTTAAATGGATGATTTGAAAGATTGTGTCAAGTAACATTTTGTGATGAGCCCTGCTGGCTCTCAACTCAAACCCCAATATTTCTTAAGTCTTTTAGTGTTATTTAGTGTTTTTTAGAGAAAGTTTGATAGATAGAAGAGAAGGGGCGCACAGCATAAATGTATATAAAATGTAAATCTGAGTTATTTCAGGCGAATTGACAATACAGAAGATAATAAATATGCTCAACCATGGATTTAGAACTCATAAACATACCCGAAAGTGTCTAGATTATTTATTTAAGAAAGTAGTCCAGTTTGCCAGCCAAGATGGTGAAAAACTGACCAAATCTGGTGTAGAAAGCTACAGAATGCAAAATCCAGCCTGAAAACGGTGGCAGATGAAGAGTACAAGCCAAACGCCTAAAATGATGAAGAGAAACCCTCAGAAAAGAAGGCGTTTCTCCAAGAAATGCCCAAACGCCCTTGCACAAGAGCCACGCACTTCACTGCAAACAACCTGAATTCTCACTTAGAAGGTACGGCCAAGAAGTATGATGTCTGCCAGATGAAATGAAGGCGCCATCTCCCAAAACCCTCTGAAACTGATAAAGAAATCCAATAGGAAACACAGCTCAAGCCCAGTAGAACCTCTGTATGAAGCTCTCACAAACTGCACAAATTCAGCTGATCTCTCACAGCCTCAAAAGTGCTCAACACTGAAGAGTTATCGTTCTTCAATGGAAAAATTGTTCAAACCCTGATCACAGGAGAATGCACAGGAAATAGCACAAGGCAAAGTCGAAATTGTCAAAAGGTGAGTTTCTCATTGCCAGAAATTGCTTTATATCCAAAATGGCACGCATTTCCAAGAAGATACGCCCTTTTGCAATCATTTAAATCTTTTAATATTTTATTAAGTCCTTTTCAATAGTCATGACTTAATAATTGAGCGCACTTTAATATTTTAAGTCATTAAAATATTAAATCACCTTTTTAGAATCTTTTAAGTGATATAAAAATGTATTAAAGTCGATTTGACTTTAATAAAAGGCATTAAGTTAAATATTTAACTCAAATCACTTAAAAATTCATAACTCGCTCAAAACTCCAAATATTCCTGTGTCGTCAGAAGCTGTAGACTCCTGAAATGCCAACGCCTGCTGTGATCCAATCACTGGCCTCTGAAAACAAGAACGATCAAACTCTCCAGAAAGTACCACTGACCCTCTAACTAATCCGGCTAGCCCACAAGGGTCCAATAAAGGGCTAACACACTGTTCCCGAGAACTGTCTAGCGAGGGGACATCACACATTTGCAATCCAGTGAAAACAAACACAACAACCTATTGGTCATTTGTTTGACGAAATGCCTGAATAGTCTGATTGGCAAAATTGGAAAAAAAATTGTATGCAAACTGGGGTAGAACATTACAAGACATGTGAAACTATATGGATAGCAGATGGACAGGAAGACATAGACTACTGGTTGAGAGTGTTTTCAGCAGCTCTCAAAGGCATAGCAATAGACTTGAACACAAAACTAGAAGCAGCACAGAAAGCCACAAAGGGAGCACTAAAAAGAGCATTCCAAGAAGAATTCAAGCTTCTAAGAGATGATAACAAGATAGTAGCTGAAATATACAGTACTAAATAGGGAAAACATGATAATGTACGAGCTTACAATCATAGGCTCAAAGAGCTGTTGGTAAAATTGGAGAATCACCTAGCAAATGAAACAAAGAAGTGCTGGTTCATTGAAGGATTAATTCCCTTGTTGTGAAAGAAAATGAAGGTGGTACCTCCATCCTCGTATGTTGATGCTTACAATCGGGCGACGGACATTTAGAGCAAGAGTAAAACATCCTCTCGAGGGAAAAGGACAGATGACAATGTAATGTCCCCGTTTTTGGCATGATCATAGTTGACAGTGTGTTAGCCCTTTATTGGACCCTTGTGGGCTAGCCAGTTTGGATAGAGGGTCAATGATGCTTTTTTTGGAGAGTTTGATTGTTCGTGTTTTCAGTGGACAGTGCTTGGATCACAGCGAGCATTTGCATTCCAGGAGTTCACAGCTTCTGACGGCACGAGATTATCCTGAGTTTTGAGCATATTACGGAATTTTAAGTGATTAAGTTAATTTATTAACTTATACGCCTTTTATTAAAGTCACATTTGACTTTAATTATATTTTATATCACTTAAATGTCAAAAGGAGGATTATAATATTTTAATAACTTGAAATATTGAAAAGTGCGCTCAAAGTATTTATGGCAACTATTGAAAAGGGATTATATTAAAATATTAAAATATTTTAATGAAAGCAAAAGCCGTACTTTTCTTGAAATGCGTGCCATTTGGTATAAAGGCATTTCCTGGCAATAGAAACTCAGATCTTGACTATTTCGATTTGCCTTGTGCATTTTTCTTCTGAGCAATCTCCTGTGATCAGGGTTTGATCATTTCGTCCATTGGAGAACGGAAAACTCTTCAGTGTTGAGTACTCTTGAGGCTGTGAAAGATCAGCTGAATCAGTACAGTTGAGAGCTTCACACAGAAGTTCTACAGTTGCAAACAGAGGGATTTTATATGCAGTTGTTTGTCTTTTGCACATTCTAGAGGGTTTCTACTGGTGGCGCTTTTTCCACAGCTTCAGAGACTTTCTTTCAGAGATTCCATTGCTTCCTTTCATGGCCGTACGGACTGCCTTGGTATTTGTGCCTTGAGAAAGGCGTGTGAAGTAATTAAGGAAAACGCCTTCTTTTTGAGAGGGATTTGGCATCTGTCATTGGCGGCTAGTGATTTCAGAGGGTTGTGACCAATTTCTGAGCTGGAGAAGCCTTGTCTGGAGTCTTGGCGTGCATTTATGCCTGTTTTCACCATTTCCAGCTGTAGATCTGGCCAGTTCTTTATTTAAAATAATCTGGAGCCTTCTTGGTATGTTTATCATTCTTAATCTATCTGTTGATGTTAAATAATACATTCTGTACTTTCATTTTGAAGAAATAAGTTTAAATTCATCTTTTATGAGCAAAATTATGCTGCGCCCCTTCTCTTCTGTCTAATAAGATTTCTCTAAAAAACTCTAAAAACACATTTAAAGACTTAAGAATAGAGGGTTTTGAGCTGAGAGCCAGCAGGGCTCATCACAGACAACAAGAGTACGAAGGAGAGTAGTGATGAAGAATCAAAAACCGTACAAGCCCTCAAACGAGACATGATGAGGATGATGAAAGAAATGAAGGTGGAAAAGGAGAATTCCAAATAATTCCAAAGAACTGTGGTGTATCGAATGCAATACAAAAGGTCATACCAAGGCAAATTGCCCAAAGAAGCTATTTTGTGACATCTACCAAGCTATGGGACACTCCATCAAGGAGTGCCCATACAATCTGAAGACAAGAAGCACACAAGTTCTCTTCGCACAAGGGGAACAATCAACCCCTCTAACCACACCACCGAAACCCCAGAACAATACCAATGCATCCCCTGGAGGATACCGTAACAACAAAAGAGGCAACAACAATGGACCGAGAAGCAGAATACAATACAATACCAAAGGGAGACCTATGATACAATGTCAGAAGTGCAATGAATGGGGTCACTTCACGAGGGAATGCCAAAATAATCAAAGTATGGAGGAAGATTATGCAAATAATCTGGACCAAGCGATCATGAAGATATTGACTGCACGAAGCAGAAAGGTATAAATATGCTCGACATGGACAACGAGGAGGTTTTGGCAATTAGCAAAGCACCGACAAAGAAAGCTATTTATCCAAACCCTTGTACAGAGAAAGAAAGACTTTGAGAAGCTAGGGCAGAAGTAGAAGAGGTGATGGTCAAAGAATGGAGAACCTCCAACAAAGTAACTAGTACGTCGTTGCAATCAGAATCAGAGAAGAACATAGTACAACAGGTGCTACATACAACTGTACCTATCAAGGTGACAAACCTTCTATAAATGATGCCACAACTGAGAGTAGCAATCACCAATGTCGTCGAAGACAATCAAACTTGTCAGGAAGGTCCAAGCGAGAGTATAACATAGTCGTCAGAAGAACAAGCCACAAACCCAATGCTACTCGCAGTAAACATCGAAAGGAAGTCTGCCATCATACAAATGGAAATCATGGGGAGGAAACTCTCAACACCATCGTCAACGAAGGCTCGGGAATGAATGTACTACCAAAAGAAACTTGGAAGTGTCTGGGGAAGCCAAAATCTCTGACCCTCAACATTCCACCCGGTAGGCATTGATCAACACAGCATCAAACCAATCAGTACACTAATGGCACAAAAAGTAACAATCGGCACACAACAATTCTTTCAAAACTTTGTCGTCATCCCACTACAGAAGACGATGTACGATGCATTACTCAGGAGAGGGTGGCTAATAGCTGCCAAAGCGGACCACAATTGTAAGCGGAACACATTCTCAATCAAAAGCAACGGGAGAAAGTACATCATTGATCTAAAGAACCAAGTCGTGATGGCATCCTCTGGAACAGAATCTAATAGAGGAGAACCAAATGTAGACGAAGGAAGAAAGGCTATGGAGCCAAATGAAAAAGGCATACTTGACCTCTAGAGCAAATGGAAGAGTATGAGGTGTTCCACCCGGAATGTAACATGCTACGGGTCAGAGAAATGGAAGAAGAAGAAGAAGATAAGGGTATGACCAGCCAGACATTTCCAACTAAGTACAGAGGATATAAAGGAGTAGCGGAACTAGATGATACGCTAGCCCACAAGTTTGAATGTGACAAATTAATTAAGTATGAGGAACCAAAGATGAAAAAGGTGAATTTGGGAGAGGAAGACAAACCGAGACAATCTTGGTCGGTGATGACTAGGACCCCATACTAAAGGCAACAGCATTCAAGATATTCTTGGAGCACAAAGATGCATTCACCTGGACATGCAAAGACCTCAAGAGAATACCACCAGAATTGAGTGTACACAAAATCCCTCTTGTACCAGGAGCACAACCCGTACAAAAGAGACCCTACAAAATGAATAAGAACTACGCCACCAAGGTACAAGATGAGATTGAAAAAATGTTGGAAGTGGGCATCATTTTCAAAGTGGAAGTCACTGATTGGGCATCACTAATCTCCATTTCATTGAAGAAGGAATCTAAACAGATTCGGATATGTGTAGACTTCCAAAGTTTAAATGCAGTAACAATCAAAGACCCCTTTCCAATCCCCTTCACCGACTACATTTGTGAGGGAAGGACACTGCATCAGACTTGTGAAGGAAAGAAATACATCATTTAAAGTCAGATTTGTGAAGCAAAAGGTATCTACATTCAAATCTTCTGAAGACAAATCATCCATTAAAGGATTCGTAGGTTGGTGCCTATCAAAATAAGAGATTGGCGTCTCTTACTAAGTTAGTGCTCAGTTGTGGGGATTGGTGTCTCCAGTGGGTTGGTGCCTACAAAAGAAGATTTGTAAGAGAAGTAGGTTGGTGCTTAAAAGAAGATATATATATACAAAGCAATATTTTGCCATGGTTTTCTCCCACAAGGGTTTCCACGTAAATCGTGTGTTCGTCATCTATTCTTAATTGCTAGATCTTGCATGTGTGTCATTGTTGCAGATGATTAAGTTTTGAAGTATTATTGATGCGGTTGATTAAGTTGTGAAAAGTCAAAGATTGTTGTTATACTGATTTCCCCCCCACCTCTTAGTATAACTAAGTGCTCTTCACTCATAAGTCCGTAAAATACCTTTTTAGTTTTTTTCCACAATTCCCAAAAGATATTTTATATTTGTGTTTTGGCAATCTTTTTTTCTTTTGTTTTCAGATTTGACAAAAAATTTAAATAACAAATATTATCCACATTTATTTATATTTGAACAAATAATTCATATTGTATAAGTAATCCACTCAACTAAGTTCAAATAATATTAAATGCACCTGGTATTGTTGGCTGAATTAGTGAGCTGACATAAAAAAGACAATTAAACCTTTTTTTACAACTGAAAGAAAGATGTTGTCCCTCCTTGTGCAGGCTGCCAAGTGTCAAGGAGACTTTTGATGGTGCTGATTGCTAAAATCACAAATAAATAATCTACAATTTATTTGTGTAAAGCCAAAGTCTTTAAATTGCTCTAAATGGAGGGTCCCATGCCTTGCCTATATCCCATTATTTAACTTTTCCAAGGGTTGGCAGCTGGAAAAGATAGTGGATGCAGCAAAGAAAACACAATGAATAAATTTAATAGTGCTCAATAGCTGATAGATGATCTCCCACTTTTATTGCTTTTGGAATTCTTCATTGCCTTCAACGTATAGTACGGTAGTGTAGCCAAGAGTATGTCAGCAAATGAATTAAATATGCAACCCCGTTGTGATGGTATGGCAGCCTCAAATCTTAAACAAATTCCTCAGCAGCTTAGACTCCCTTTTGGGAAGGATCTTTGACTTCATTTGACTCCTATTTAATGCCACGTAACCCTTCAAAAGTCCCCACAAGATGTACAGTGGTCTGAAAAAGGAGAGAAACTTCTACTTTATGGGTTGCCTTCTCCTTTATGGGTTGCAATTCATCCCTAGAGGTTGTGTTTGACTTTTTGAGGTAGCAGTTGGTTATAAATAACTTTGCAAAGGCTGTGGTGGGTTTTTCTTTATTGCCACGGCTCCCTTTAATATTCATAAGATGGTACGACACACAAGGTACAACTGAAGTAAATGCTTCAGCAATTAAAATAAATATATATCTAATTTATTTCATTTACCTCAAATATTCATTCTGATTATTTCTCTAATTCTTACTCCTGTGAAAATAATTTGTCTTGCCTGCAAGACTTCACAAATTGATTTACAACCGCACCTATAAATCCTTTCTGTACAAACTGAAACCCTGAATGGATTTCACCGTATCAGCTAGGGAGGGTCTTTCACCACTGAACCCGATCTTCGCCGTAGGGTTTTCGTCCTAGGCTGTGCTTGAACAATCCTATTCAATTTTCAAAACTATGGTATTCAGAAAATAACAAATATCCAGTCTGCTCAAATGAGCCCCCTGCAGACTTCTTTTATAATCCTCAGAACATCCTGAAAGTTTTATTTATAAAATTCACTTTTAAAATATTTATTCGTTTTCCTCATAAAGTGACTTTATAATATTTTATTTTATTTTTATTTGAGTCACTTTAATAAACAATTAATTAATTAAATATAAATGTCCCAAATATTATTTCAGGACAACTTAATATTTAATTAATTAAATTAAACTTCGAGATGGCCAGTCAGAAAACAGGGACATTACAAATTCTGATCTTCGTCGATACTAAGGAGAAATAAGTATGTTTTTAGTAGTGTTTCAGTTTGGTTGTGTTGTTGTGCATCCAAGTAGTGGATACAATTGTGTGGGTGGTGTTTCTAATGTGTCATCAGTAGTGTATTAGTCTGATTTTTGTGACAGCAATGTTCTGATCAGCATATATTCATCTTTGTTTGGCATTGCAGAATTCCTTTGACCATTGTGAGCTTATATTTCTTTGTTATACGATTTTATGAACTAATTCATTATATTGCAGTAGTGTTTATTTATGATCAAACCTAATATTACAGTTGATTACAACAATTTCTTATCTCTATCATATTCTAATGCATTTCCTCACTACTTTGTAAACTTTAGATGGTAATACCATCTGAAGGTTATTATTTTCATGCATTTCATATTGTAAGATTGGTCGGTTTACTGCCAATCATTATAACATTATCATAGAACCTGTTTTGGTAGTGAACAAGCTAGCATTATCAACCATTTTGGTATGAATCAAGCTTAGAAATTCTTCCAATGGCTTGCATTGCATTCACACAATCCGCTGAAGAGGTGTCGATTAGGCCATCTTAGCCACCTACATATTCTGGTCAGCGTGTCATCTTCTTGCATATATCATAGATAGTGGAGTGTTCAAAGCACTGTATGCTCTCATCTTGCCCACTCCGAGATCTAGGCGATCAAAAAGTGTGGAGGCATTGCATATACATTTCTATATTGCAAAAAAAGAAAAATAAGTAGGGTGGGTTGTTACAATCAAAAATCAAAATCCTTTTACAAGTGTGCACCTTTGTAAAGGAATTTTATTTCCAATTTTGAAAATAGGTTTGCACTATCAAGTGTGTACCTTTGTAAAGGAAGAGAGGTCAAAAAATTTTAAGAGAATTTGCATAAATAGGGGTGCATCTATATGCAAGAATGCTACTTTCAAAAAAAATGATCAAATTCACATTGTTAGGTAAATGCCTAACAAGGGAAGTCTGAAAACACAAAGTTAAATTCAGATTTGCTTATATAGGTGCACACCATTCTAAGGCAAATCTAGCATTTCAAATCAAAGCCTAAAAACACACATATAGGAGCACACTCATAAAAGCAAAATGCCATTTGAATTTCAAGTTCACACCTCCGTAGAGAGGAATGCATTTGGTTTTTCAAGGATGGATTTGTGCTTGATATAGGTCAACTAGTGGTTGTTAAAAAGTGCAAGTTTATCAATAGAGGTGCATATCTGAGAAAGGTTGACCAACAGTTTCAAAATAACAACAAAATTGTTATAAATATTGTCAAGACCCAACAATAGGGCAATATCATCTACAAACTAGGGACTCACAAGCTCAAACTCATCAAGAAGTTTAATCCCTCTAATTTGAGGAGCAATAAAATCAGTCTTCAAGATATATTGTATTGCATCAGCAGCAATAACAAATAGCGCAGGGCTAATGGGCAACCTTGCCTTATTGATCTCTAAATCATAATTGACTCAATAAACAATCCATTAATGTCAATTTGAGTGAAGGCACCACAAAAAGCACTTTGACCCATTTGCAAAATATGTGATGAAAGCCAAAAGCTTCCAACATAGTGAAAACAAATACCTACTCAATTTTATCATATGCCTTTTCCAAACCCAGTAACACCACACCAACCTTTTGCTGAGAATGCTTAGCCCAATTCATACTTTCCCAATTGGTAATTAAATTTTCTAAAATATATTTTCCCTTTATAAATCCTATTTGATTGACAAAATTAATTTTCACCGGGATATTTGTCAACCTTTGAGCAAGCAGCTTGGAGAAAATTTTATATGAAGAGTTCAACAAAGCAATCGACCTCCAATTTTTTATCAAGGTCTTATCCCCCTCCTTAGGCAATAACTTAAGTAACCATTTGTTTATAATAGGCCTAAGCGTTCCTTTATCAAAAGCTTCTTCATACACATCCAGGAGGTTATAAGCAACCCAATCACCATTCTTCTTACAGAACCCAATAGGGATACCATCAAATCCAAGGGACTTCCAAAATTCGAAAGAGTTGATAGCTCTAATAATTTCTTCCTTATCTATGTTTTTACTAAGCTCCTCTCTATCACAGTAATCAAACTTCAAAGGGATAATTCTCTTAATAAAAGCTCTAGCAGCAAGAGTGCAGATGCCTTCTTCGGATGAGAATAAATTTCTGTTAAAGCTCTGAAATGCTTTCCCAATCTTAATTTGGTCATCAAATAAATCCTTCCCTATGTAATATGCTGCCCTGTTTGCCTTGTTTTTTTGTGTTTTGGTTTGTTTGATATTGAGAAAGATAAAGGAGATATGCCAAATAACATTTCATAACAATAATGAACAGAAAAATAATAGATTTGCAACAAGAAATAACTCAGGAAATTTCACAGTTCTCCAAATACAAAGAGCAGAAAATTCCAGATTTGTTTTACAATCAGAATATTGAGTTTTTCTCAATTACAACAGCATCCCAGTTCATAAAATACCACTACATATTGAAATCCAACATACCCAGAAAAATTTGGCAACTCTGTCAAAGGGCTATAGTTGCAACCAGCAAACTGGAACCCTCAATTTGGAATGCCATAACCAAGAAATGCTTCTGCTGTTGATGAGACTGAAATACCAAGCAATATTAACCCTAAGCGCCACCTCTAGGCCAAACTAACAGCTACGAATCTCCAGTAGAAGCTCCCAAATTCCACGTCACACCTAGAATGGTACGGGTAGCTGCAAGGATGGTACGGCCAGCAATGGAAACTCAAACAGCAAACAAACTATCACAAAACTCCTCCAATCTGCCACTATAAGCCTGATATGCAATAGTCTCCATAAACTAAAATAGAAACTTCAAAAACCAGCAAACTCTAAATAAAACTCTAAGCCTGATATACAATAGTCTCCTTAAACTGAAATAGAAACTTCAAAAACCAGCAAACTCTAAATAAAACTCTAAGCCTGATATGCAATAGTCTCCTTAAACTGAAATAGAAACTTCAAAAACCAGCAAACTCTAAATAAAACTCCAAGCAAGGCGTCCAGCACCAAGAGTTTGCAATCTAACTAGAATACCTGCAAATTTGTCTCTAAAGAGACTTTTACAAATTTGTTGAATCCAACTATGAATGCACTCTGAAATATCTGTAAGATATCTCCAACAAATACCAGCCAAAGTAGATCTTTCACTACCGTAGCCAGTCTCCTTCAAAAGGGTTTTCGTCCTCAGGAAGACTGAGATGGAACAAGTCCAAATCTCCAAAACCATGCAAGGTTTTTTGGGAGAGAAATATCAGAAAATAATAAACTCCACATAACCAAATGAGATCTCATAACCTTCTTTTATACTTTTATCGCCGAACTCTCCATAAGCTTCTATTTAAAATTCTTTTCTTTTTAATTTAAAATCCCCTTTAGCTCCAAAAAAGAACTTTTTATTAAAATAATGATAATTGGCACGCAAGGTCTCCGTTTAATACATCCATGATTTAAAACATTTCATCTCGGTTCCAACAAGCTATAACACTAAGGTGCCCCCTTAAATATTTTAATTAAAATAACAACCTTAGAGAATTTAATTAAATATAGCTCATTAATACATTCAAATTAAAAAAACGATCGTAATGCATCGAAATCGAAAATTGACTGCGCAGGAGTGATTTTGATGATGAAAGATGATAAACGAACCTGAACGAGTGACTTACTATAAATAGACGCTCCCTCCAAGAATCTTGGACCCAAACTGAAAGCCAAAAATAACATATGAAAGCACTCCTCTAAACCAACTGAGCTCACTGGTAACATCAAATTACCCCTTTGTTCAGGCAAACACAAACCCAAAAAGTCATCTCCAATTGCAGAGCAAGAGAACTGTTGTGACCTTTTCACACATCGCCCCATTGCAAATGGGGACCCTTTGTTTTTGCTTTTTGAGCTTTTTCCTTGGCATCACAACTGATATTTACCATGTTTCTTTACAATGAGGAGTTAAAGTTTTGAAGGGTCACCCAAGCCAAGTTGAAATATCAAGCCTGAAACTATGCATAAACGTCATAGAAGTGTTTCGAAGACCTTGCACACGAGGATCGCCTGTGCTTTCACCCAATTCTGACACTATATTTTTTCAGAGATTTTGCTTTTTTGCTTTTTTCTTTTTTCGTTTTTGGAACTTTTGGACCATTTGGGAATTTACTATTTTTAGAAAGTTGCTTTTTTGCTTTTTCTATTTTTAGCAACTTTCTATTTTTGGCAAGTGCCAAGGTCCCCATCAATCAAAGAGTCAAAATTTCTATCTTTAGACTGAAAAGCATGCAAAAATCACCCAAAATCTAAAAAAGCAAGTAAAAAGCATGCAAAAGGCCATTGTAAAATCAGAAAATCAATCAAAAAGCAGGTTCTTCAGATCAAAAATCTGGAAAAAATCAGATGAAAGGCACAAAAGCAATAAAAAATCAGATTAAAAGCAATCAAAATCTGATGAAAAGCATGAAAAAACAGTGAAAAATCTCAGAAAATGTCCAGAGACATGGCAAGATCAAATGAAAGTCCGCCCAGCAGTTGAAGGTGGAATGGAATGGATCATGCAAAGTCCGACCTGCACATGAAAAGGCCTTCTTGAAGTCCGCCCAGACCTTGAGATTGAATGGAAAGAAGTCAGGAAAGTCCGCCCTTGAGAATGGCAAGACTTCTCCAAAGTCCGCCCCTCACTCTTGAGCACATGGAAATGTTTCTTCAAAGTCCGCCTTGGTTTGATAGCATATGGAAGTCTCCTTGGAAAGTCCGCCCTTGGCAAGTGGAAAGAATTTCTTCAAGTCCACCCAGCATATGGCAAGATTTCTTGGAAGTCCGCCCAGCCTAGCAAGAGGAAAAAGTTAGAATTTTTTGGCTAAGTATGGACAAGAGGAAAGGTAGAAAGTGTTGTGACCTTTTCACACATCGCCCCATTCAAGATGGGGACCCCCTAATTTTTGCTCCGTTCCGGTCTTTTGGCTTGGGTTTTCCTCTCTCTCTCGCTCTGTCTCTTTTCTGGTGTCCGTCTTTCGGGGGGGTTGTGTCCGTCATTGAGCTTAAACGCGAAATATTGGCCAAGTCTAAAATTAGGGTTTTGAACTTTTCAGCCAATTCAAGGTCAAGTAAAGTGAGAGAATTGAAAATTGAACTTAACATTGTTGTCAGCAGACATCCAGCAGGCTTCCAGCCAATTTTCATCAGATTCTGAGGTACTTACTATTTTTAGTAAGTGTGAAATTCAAGGCAATTTGTCAACTATTTTGAGATTCCGATCATCACACGGCATTCAGAGTATATCAGATTGCTTGCATGCCAAATTTGAGCAAAAACGGATAACTTACTATTTTTAGCAGTCCGGCTTCCGGCACAGATTCGGGTCCTGCAGAGTTTTTCTTTGCATGTCTGGATATTCATACAGGTTTTCGAGACCTTAGCGATGGTATAACATGCAAGGCGAGGCGACTACTTTCGAATTCCAGCCTTCCAAGGCTATTTTTAGGGTTTGCATGTCGAGGTTTCTTTTGCATGTCGGTGATTCGATGGGTTTCGAGCTTCGCGATGGTGTGACATGCAAGCGAGGATTCTCACTTTCGGTAAGGAACTTGCTATTTTTAGCGGTGTGTCGGCGTAGCTTCCCCGGTTGATTCGAGTGATGCGCGATTGCCGCGAGCAAAGCGGAGATCTTTTGATCATGCAATGCAAATTAGGAGTTTCGGCTTGAACCTAAAAATAGCCATCAAAAGTCAAAATCTTGAAATCCGGTGTAAACCACTGCGATCCCGGCGTCATGAGGCTATCTGGTGAAATTTGAGTCAAGCAGCACTTACTATTTATAGTAAGTCAGATAGAAGCGATGCTAAAAATAGTAAATCAGCTGCATGCGTCATTAATCGGAGGTCACGTGGTGAGGAGCGCCTCATTCAAATTTCAACTCGATCGGAGCAATGGAGCTATCAGAAACAAGAGCTTACTATTTATAGTAAGCCACCTTCAGAAACAGGCTATAAATAGCAGGGTGACTAAAAGTGGCAGTGCCGACAAATTGATAAAGTTTTGAAGAAGCTATGTTTAAAATTTCAGGCCATTCCGAGCTTCAGAAGTCCAAATTCAGAGAACTTACTATAAATAGCAGGGCACGTAAGCTGGCGAGGAAGATAAAAATTTGTCTAAGTCTGGAGCCTCGTCCAGCAGGCATAGGAAAATGCGCCCACCTCAGCTAGAGGCGTGGAAAATTTTTGAAAATAAAATTCATCCTCCACCATGGCTAAAATGCGCCCAAGGTGAGAAAAGTCAAACAAAAGTCAAAGATGTTTATCCTGCAGCAGGGGCAAAATGCGCCCAAAATGAAAGAAGGAAAGTTGAAAAATTTCTAAGTATGAAAAATCCGCCTCACCCCTCAGAATGCGCCCATCCTCCTCAGGGGGTGAAATGCGCCCAGTTCACAAGGTGGTCAAAGCAAAGTCAAACATGAAAATCCTCCTCATGCATCAAAATGCGCCCAACTTGGAGTTTATCCTTCTCAGGTACCAAAATGCGCCCAAGGCAGGAAGAGTCAACAAGGTCAACGTTTTCTATCCTTCACAAGCATGAAAATGCGCCCAAAGTCATCCATGTCAAGACAAAATTGGAAGTTGAAAGGTCACCCAAGGACGTTGGAGAAGTTTCATCCATCAGCTACATGGAAATGCGCCCAAAGTCAACAAGGTCAAAGTTTTTTATCCTCCTCAAGGGCTAAAATGCGCCCAAAGTTGTGCATGTCAAGACAAAAGATGGAAAGGCGAAGAGTCATCCTCTTGCTAGGATCAAATGCGCCCATGTTTGGATTGTAAGTGGTAAATAAAGGTGGTAAGTGGGATGAAAATTTTGCCAAAGCGTGGTGAAAAGGTGGTAAAAGATAGGCGTTCTCCCTCCACACTAAGAATGCGCCAAGGGTGGTGAAGGAAAGGTGTTGGGCGTGATTTTTAAATTCCCTCTCAAAGTGTGATATGCGCCTAAGGTTATAGGTGTTAGAAATATCTTGCTAGGCGTTGAAGGTGATGTGTTGTTAGAAAATGCTAGGCATTAGAAAATATTCGAAGGTGTTGAAAATAAAACGCTAAGGGAAGTATGCGCCAATGTTTGAAGGGAGTTATAAGGTGATTTTAAAATATGTTCCAAGGCGTTGAGAATAAGATGTTAAGTGTTGTGCGCCTAGAGTGATAAAATGTGAAAAAAAATTCTAAGGCGTGAGATTTAAATTTTCTAAGGCGTTGGGCTTTTGAATGAATATTTTCCAAGTGTGAAGTGGAGATAAAATGTACAAGGCGTGCCGGGAATGAATGAAGTTGATAAAAAAATTTCTAAATGAGGATTTTCTCCACTGGCAATCAAAAATTTTCTAAGGCAAGTTCTCAAAATGCAAGAGATGATTTAAATATTTTCTAAGGCAAATTATTTTTTTTCCTTGGAAAATATGCCTAGAACTCAGATGATAAAATTTTCCGAGACGAGCAACTTTTCTCAGTGATGAAGTCAGAGACGATGATATTGCAAGGTGATTCAAATTTTTTTTCAAGAAGTCAGAGCCACACAGAGTGATCACAGGCGAAGAACAAGTTTAAAATGATGGAAATAATATATTTTTCTAAGGTTCAAAATTAAAAATTTAAATGAACCCGTTCGTTGGGTACCCATGGATTTGAGGCGTTCTGAAGAAAATTTGCTTCTGGGTACTGAACATTTGCGATGATGAATGGATTTCCAAATCTTTCAAGCTTCGCCGACACTTTTTCAGTGAAGAATTTAATCAGTGCTCGAATTGTGAATCTTCCTAAGGGAGAATTTTAAATTTTCTAAGGCAAATTCGAATGAAATGTGTTTTCAAAGTGAATTTTCTTCAAACGATGAATATGAAGGGGGGGGTCGCCTAGATAATTTCGATTAAATTCTTCGAAGGTGAATTTTCCAGAGTAGAAGTGAAGTTAAAATTCGAATTCAAGTGACAGAACTCCGGCTGGTGAGTAAAAATGATGAATTTAAATTAAATTTTTCGAAGAGGAATTCAAAACGCCAGTCAAAGTCAAGTTTCTAGAAGAATAATATTCCCGACGACTGGAGACAAGTGTCAGAAGCACCAGAGAGGGAAAATTCGAATTCTTGAAGTGGAGTAGTGGAGTTTAATGGCACTGGCTAAATTTAACGTCTTCTAGAATTTGAATTTTAGCTATAAAATGAGCAAGTTTTCACTCACTTTCACAGCTGAGAAGGGCGAAATTGCTAAGTCTGAGTGAGCTTGAAGAAGTTCGAATTTTGCTGAGGAATTGAGTTTGCTGAGGAGGCGCACTTGGATTTAATTAAATTTGTGCTGAGAGAAGTACGCCTTAAGTTGCTGAGAGGTACTTGCTGGTTGGAGGAGGTACGCCTGGAGTTTGCTGAGTTGAGAAAGGTACGCCATTGTCAAAGTACAGAAGTGTTTGCTGCAATTGAAGTTGCTTGAAAAGGCACAGCTTTGAGCCTGAAATATGATTTGTTAAGTAGAGTTGCCTGTGGGACGCCTTGTATTGAGTGGAGTAGCTAAGAACTTAGAAGCACGAATTTGTTAGCTTGATATTTGCTGATTGCTGATACGAAGTAGTTGAAGTTGAAATTGCTGATTGCTGATTGTGAAGTAAAGTTGTCAAAGTTCACTTAGAAATCTGCTCTAAGTGTCGGAATTCAAATTTATTCAAGGAAGAAGCTGAGGTTTGCAAACACGAGAGTTATTGCAGCTTCTAGAATTCGACTGCAGCCCCTATCATGCCTTATTTTATTAAATTTAATTGCTGATGAATGATTGTTATGTTGCAGATGGCTGAAGCGAGGACAACCGGAAAGGACAATGGTGCCTCAAGACAGGCTACGATCAAGAAGCTCAGCAAAACGTTCATGCCAGAGTCAAAGTTCATTTCGAAATTGGGCAAGTTGACAGACACGAACTTGGGCTCTATCAACTTGGAGACCCTCAGAACAGGCTATTTGGAATTGGAAGTCATCGGGCTTCGGTCACTTCGCACAACATCGTCCGAAGTGGACTATATGCAGCTGCTGGTTTTCCGCCAGCTATTCAGTGTTCGGAGTTGATAATGGAGTGCGCCAACTGCTACGAGAAGGAACAAACACCGGTCGATCATGTCACCAGATGGCCAAGTGCTTGCCAATCTCACTCCGGCAGCCATTGGTGAGGCTTTCGGGATCCCGGTTCACAGAAATATGATTTACAAATCCAGGGAGCGAGCGGAGCGGATGTATGCTTCTGCTTTTGAACGGTGCATGGACACAATTAACACTCACTGGATGAGCACTCCGAAGCCGTCTCGTGCGAAGTTGCCGAAGCAGATCATAGCCGAAGACCTAAAGCAAGAATATTGTGATCTTATTATGATGCTGAGCAGGGTTGGTGGTTGCCCACAGTCCTATATTTTTGAGCCTTGGATGTTTTATTACATCAACCTGGTGTTGGAAGGCAAGGATTATGTCAATTGGGCTGAGATGATTAGTGACAATATACATGAGCAACTCCTGAGCCTAAGGAGGACTAAAACGTTTTACATGAGCTCCTATCTTATTTACATGTTGGCACGGATGACGAGGTACAGGGGGATTTCTTACAAGGAACCCATTGGTTGTGGCTCTCACCAGTACAAAATCCATGAGGCGTGTACACAGTTGCACCTGTCTAGCACAACCTATTACAAGCGTGTCAACGATTCATTCACCATGTACATCGCGAGACTGCTTCAGGAGAGGTTGCATCACAGAATCTCTAGAGATGCCCAAGAGCTAATTGAGAGGTATGGGTGCTGGTTTATACAGTTTCCAAGATTTTCATACATTAGGCTGCAAGGATTTTCTTCATACCCATATAGGATACCTAAGTACCCAACAGATAAAATAATAATGCTAGAGATAGCTAGACAGTTGCTAGCCTTTGACAAAATCCAGAAGAAAAAGAAAAAAGGAGGGATAGAGTTTCCAATTGTGATGGGCAACTCGGATGAGGTTTGTCCTTCGATACAGGCGGCTAGAGAAGCTGAAAATGAGCTTCAATTTTATCATTTCTCATATCATACAAGTAGACAGCATTATGACCCGCACCATAACATCAATTGGGTTCTGTCGGAGGAGTTCAAACATAAGGCCACCATAGAAGATTATTGGGCTGATGCAGTTGATGAAATTGAAGTAAGGAAGAGAATGTTCTCTCTGCCGACTACTGACTTGGAAGTGTGAGGTAGTTCCGGTTCCGGATCAGGTTAATGAGGATATGGATGTTGTCATCCAGACTATGCAGCTGTTCGGGATACTCCACTTCCGCCTATAGATTGGTCAAAGCCCGAGGTTGCTGATTTGGATACTCTTTCCATCCCAGTTATGACATTCACCAGGGCATGGGTTGACAGGAGAGTGAACAGATTGAAGAGTAGGTCAATTGCCTTGACTTACAATATGATGGGAGATCACAGGACGCCCACCACTGGCAAAAAGAAACAGATCACACGAGGTCCAGAGTCCGTGAAGAAAGAGTTAGTTCACCGTGAGCCTCCACGCAGTCACAAAGCAGGCATTCTGCTGAGACCATCGCCTCCAAGCATACAGAGGCTCCTTTATTTGCTGATCGAGGGTTGCAAATGAATCGTGTACCGGATACGTAGTGATATTCAGCTCCACGAGGGGAGTCAATTGCACAGCCAATGTACCCGCCGTGATTGACGACGATGATGAGGGGACTATCGACCCTCGGGCCAACATCAGAGTTAGAGGCGGCCATGAATTTATTTTACGATGATGATGGTAGTGTCAGGTGACACTCAACCACTTGAGGACGATGAGCCTCGCCAGAATGAAGAAGAAGTGGAACAGGTTAGAGAAGTCGAGGCACGGGAGCAGCAGCCCTTTGACATACTATATGAGGTGCCCGATTGGCTAAAGGATAGAATGCGAAGAAGCCCGAGTGAGGAGATTGATCCAGCAGTTGAGATGGAAGAGTTTTTGAACCGGATCAGTGCTCCTCCACCGAAGAAGAAGGCAAGAAAGTTTTCAGATCTCCACCCATGAGGATGGCTCTCAGACTTTTCCACGCTAAGCTGTCCTTACCCAGTCGAAAGGTGACCGAATGAAGCAGCTCGAAATTATGTGGTCACCACTCTCACTGGGGACGCCCCCACCGGTGCTCGCATTGTTGAGGAGTAGATAACTCCTTCCTTGCCCTCAAGGATAGATTGTTCAAGAAAGAAGGGAAATATAAGAAGTTAAAACGAGAACACAAAGCCTTAGTTGGATATGTTCAGCAGTTGTCTCGTTCTCGAGGGCAGGATGTACCAGTGATAGAGCCTCCAGCAGATATTCCTAGAGAGTCGATCAGCGGCTTAGTGGAGTTGGGGAGGATGGCACAGGAGGCAGACAAATGGGTCACAGGAGTTCGTACTGAGACAGAGAAATTTATGGAGGACCTTGCCTTTGCCTTTCAGCAGGCCTCTACTATTTTGACACGGATAGATGCGGTGGATCATGCTTGGGGCGAAGTGCCTCTATCTACCGAGTAAGGTGATCCAGCGTCTTGAGGTGTTAAGGCATGTGCCACTGCAGTTGCTGATTGATGGAGGTGTCATTCAGGCGAATGACCGATATGATTTCTCTCGGTGGTATTCTTCGGCTATTACGGGGCGTGGCTTCTTCGATGCGGCACAGGCGGATTCAGCCAAGGTTCACAAGGCTATGGCCAACATTATAGATGGAGTTCAGAACACCTTCGAGGCCATATTTGCTAGGCGGCTGAATCCCGATGAGATAATTTTTGATAATTTGAGGGGTTTGCTGGTTCCCTTCTTCGCAGATGTTAAGACCTTTGTACGGGATGACTTTGAAAATGTTGCTACATTCTCCACTTTGATCCAGAACACGCAGGACTCATTAGCTGCTTGGAGAAAATCTTGTACGAGGCACGAGCATTCAGTCACGGTGTTAGAGTTTCAGTTGGATTGTGTTCCGCCTATTTCAGCTCATGAGGTTGAGGCCGTACTTAGCAGATTTGTTGAGTTGGCAGTCAAAGAGAAGGCCAATGGGAACACACTACTGGACGAGGATCTTCTAGAAGACTGAATATGGAGCATTTATTGCATTTGCTATTTTCGGGAGTGAGTGGGAATCTTTGATTCATTTAATATACCACTCCCTATTCTGGCAGTTTTTAGGGTTAGGGCTGAGGTGGCGCGATTCTGGCCACTCTATTGATTGTAACCCTAGCCGTCCTTTGGGACTTGGCTAGCTATAAAAGGGGGAGTCCCCCTCATTTGCAACATAGTTAGACAGTTAGAAAGTTAGAATCAGAGTAGACATTGAGAGAGCTTTAGAGTAGTATTGTAGAGCATTTTGCATAATTTGGAGAAGAGAGAAAGTTTTCCCTTTGAAAACTTTTGAAGAGACTGTTGTGTAACACATTTTATGATAATAGATCTTTTCATTGATGATGGAATTCGTCTTGTCATAAAATGCTAGCAAGGTTTCTTCTTCCTTTTGTATCCAAGTAGATTAAGTTCATGCAAGTAGCTTACTTCGGTGTGTGGTGTTTTATTGAGATAGCTTCGCTTTATTCCATACCACTAGCTGCTTGTTGATGATAAGTCTGCCTTGCGTGGTCAACTGGACATTATCTTGTGTTTAACTTCGGTTGTGGTTTACATACTTATATGCGTTGTTCTGATGGTGTATGTATGTTAAACTATAACTTGAATACCTTTTGCTATCCCCTTTGAAGATTGCACCGATTTTGCTGAGGCTGTCCGACGGAGGCTAGGTGAAATCCGGTTGAAGTCTATCGAAACGAAGCCCCATATACCCTGCATTTAGAATAGAGTACAAATTTCTTAGGCCCTTACCCCCCTTTACTTTCCGTACTTTCTTGTTAGTCTTAGGAAAAGAACCACATTGCCAAATCATACACGTAAGAATTCCCCTTCAAAATCATATATTAGCTGCTGACTGCAAGAAATCTGGACAATTGTGTAAGTCCCCTCGTACGAACACAGCAATACACATCAACCAAACTGGGTCTATTCGCACTAAAGGAACCTTGGAGTTGAACATGCGAACTTTCTCGCAATCTTAGCGCATGGAATACTTTGATCAAGAGAGAACGGAGTAGCCCAAACTATTTTGTTCTTCGGCTGTTTGGTATGGTCACAAAACCGCGATCAACAGAAAGAAAAGTCCACCAAGGAAGAAATGTACAAATTTTGGTTAAGATAGATGAGTGAGAACATGAAACCGCTTAGATTTGTATGGGGAAATAGTATGAAGTCCGACGAGTGGAGAACATGTTAGATGAAAGCGAGCCTAGCAGTGTTCTTACTCCAGCAGAAAAAAGTACCAGAATGCAGCCTGGGACATGGGTAAAGTCCCATCAAAGAAGAAAGACGGCATACCATTAAGTTCTCAACATGTAATGCATCAACACCGTCGGAAAGAGCATTTATTGAATGAACGGAAATTGAGTCCAAGTCTGACAGGTAGAAGATGATGAAAAGTCCACCAAGCCTTAGAGATGAGGAAATGAAACATGGAAAATCATCTCCAAAGTCCACCTTGGGGAGGTGATAAAGAAAGAAATTAGCTACGTGTGCCTTGCATCATGTCAAGAAACACTAAAAGTCTGCCATGCTTCAAAAGAGAGAATATGGAAGACTTGGTAAGAGGTCCGACCTCAAGAAAGAGACATGGAGAATTTGACATGAAGTCCGCCAACACTTGAAGTTGAATGGAAATAGTCTCATAAAGTCCGCTTTGGATTAGGAAAGAGAAGAATAGATGATGAATGGAAAACCATTGAAAAGTTCGCCATCTCCCCAAAGACCTTGGCATGAAGCCTAGCAAGTCCGCCATGATGAATGGAAAACAAGTAAGAAAGTCCGCCTAGAGAGAACTCCCCTGTACTTTCGCCACAATGGAGGAAATTGGAACTTTCTCTATGAAGAATTTCCCATACTTAGCCAAATTTTGGCTATTCAATTTCATTTTGTAACACCTTCAAGTTTCTGGCTATTTTTGTGCTCAAATGAACTTCGCCGGTGGATTTGTCTTCAGTTCTGAATTTGGCTATGTAAGACAAATTCCATCCTTGGACAAGGATTTTATTCATTTCCTCATTACTTCTCCTCTTGGCGAACTTGCTTGACTTAATAAAGATTTTTCCACATTCTCTCTCCTAAAGTCGAACTTGCTTGATTCTTTTCCAATCTTCCTCCAACGGACTTGGTGACCTTTTCACCATTCCTTCCAAGCGGACTTGATGAGTTCTTTTCCATTTTCCCTCTTGGCATAGGCATATTTCATGTTGAACTCTCCATTTCTATCTCCTGAAATTGGACTTCTCATTGATTTGCCATACTCTCTCTCTACAAGTCGAACTCTCTTGAGACTTGTTCCATTTATTTTTATCTCCATGGCAAACTTTCAAGACTTTTGTCATTTATTTTCATCTTATCTCTATCTTATTTACTTTCCACCTTGCCATTTATCTACCTCTCTCTAGGCAGATTTCAAGAAATATTTTATAATTTATATTTCTCTTCTTTCTCTCTCTAGGCAGAGTTTCTTACTTGTTTTCCATTCATTATGGCGGACTTGCTAGGCTTCATGCCAAGGTCTTTGGGGAGATGGCGGACTTTTCAATGGTTTTCCATTCATCATCTATTCTTCTCTTTCCTAATCCAAAGCGGACTTTATGAGACTATTTCCATTCAACTTCAAGTGTTGGCAGACTTCATGTCAAATTCTCCATGTCTCTTTCTTAAGGTCGGACCTCTTATCAAGTCTTCCATATTCTCTCTTTTGAAGCATGGCAGACTTTTAGTGTTTCTTGACATGATGCAAGGCACACTTAGCTAATTTCTTTCTTTATCACCTCCCCAAGGCGGACTTTGGAGATGATTTTCCATGTTTCATTTCCTCATCTCTAAGGCTTGGTGGACTTTTCATCATCTTTCCCAATTACCTATCCAAGGCTTGGACGGATTTCCATTCCCATTCTTCATGCTAGGTGGACTTTCCATTGTGTTGTGCATTCCTTTATGTGGCAGACTTGGCATAGAGTTATGCCATCTCTCTTGGGCGGACTTTACCCATGTCCAAGCCATTTCACAATTTTCCCCTTTGGATGTTCTATGCCTTAGACAAATTTTGCTAGGCAAACTTTCATCTTTCTTCACCATGTTCTCCATAAGTCGGACTTGGCAAAGCCTTCTCTATTCCCATACAAGGTCTAGGCGGACTTTTCATGTGTTTACTCCCCTTTCATCTTATACTTAGCCAAAAATTTAATCATTTCTTCCTTGGGCGGACTTTCTTTCTACCTTTCCTCTTGTCCATACTTAGCCAAAAAATTCTAACTTTTTCCTCTTGCTAGGCTGGGCGGACTTCCAAGAAATCTTGCCATATGCTGGGTGGACTTGAAGAAATTCTTTCCACTTGCCAAGGGCGGACTTTCCAAGGAGACTTCCATATGCTATCAAACCAAGGCGGACTTTGAAGAAACATTTCCATGTGCTCAAGAGTGAGGGGCGGACTTTGGAGAAGTCTTGCCATTCTCAAGGGCGGACTTTCCTGACTTCTTTCCATTCAATCTCAAGGTCTGGGCGGACTTCAAGAAGGCCTTTCCATGTGCAGGTCGGACTTTGCATGATCCATTCCATTCCACCTTCAACTGCTGGGCGGACTTTCATTTGATCTTGCCATGTCTCTGGACATTTTCTGAGATTTTTCACTGTTTTTTCATACTTTTCATCAGATTTTGATTGCTTTTAATCTGATTTTTTATTGCTTTTGTGCCTTTCATCTGATTTTTTCCAGATTTTTGATCTGAAGGACCTGCTTTTTGATTGATTTTCTGATTTTACAATGGCCTTTTGCATGCTTTTTACTTGCTTTTTTAGATTTTGGGTAATTTTTGCATGCTTTTCAGTCTAAAGATAGAAATTTTGACTCTTTGATCGATGGGGACCTTGGCACTTGCCAAAATTAGAAAGTTGCTAAAAATAGAAAAAGCGAAAAAGCAACTCTCTAAAAATAGTAAATTCCCAAATGGTCCAAAAGTGCCAAAAACGAAAAAAGCAAAAAGCAAAAAAGCAAAATCCCTAAAAAATAGGAAGTGTCAGAATTGGGCGAAAGCACAGGCGATCCTCATCTGCAAGGTCTTCTAAACACTTCTATGACGTTTATGCGCAGTTTCAGGCTTGATATTTCAACTTGGCTTGGGTGACCCTTCAAAACTTTAACTCCTCATTGTAAAGAAACATGGTAAATAGGACTCTAATCTTTGACATTTTTATACAATGTATACTCATTTAGAAGGAGAAGCAGCACCAAGCTTCTGATTTTTATATAATCTAGGGAAACATTTTGGAACCCTTTCCTCCTTACCTTTTTTATTAATATTTTTCCCTCCAACCTCTTGTTCAAGCAATTGCTTTTTCTTGCTTTCCTCTCCTGGAGATTTATCACCTATCTCCTCAGCCTCTTATATAAAGAGAGGGTTGTTGTGTTCCAAAACAATCTTTTTCCCTTTTGAGTTAAGGTCTTGGAGATGTTTACCCCTGACTGACTCCTTGGCTCCATCTTTATTTGGCATTATAGGAGAGGCCTCGAGAAATTTACACGCCCCTTAAGCTCTTATTTTCTCAAGGGCCAACTTTTGAGAATTCTTTAAATTTCAGTGTTACAAGACTCGGACTCGACAAGCCGATTTTTGGCTCAGACTCGAACTCAAAGCCTAGACTCGACACAAATTCGGCAAATAGAAAAACCCAAGAAATTCAAAGATTTTTAAGGATTTAAAACTTGTTTCATGCACCCTTTAATAAATAAACCTTAAAGACACAATAAAATCATCAAATAAAAATTATTATGATCCCATACACAAACATAAGTTGATCACATAAGTATAAACGCAAATTTTAGCGAAAGGAAATAACACATTTAGATGTATAAATATTGTCAAATGTATACAAAACTCACGGAATACAAAATCCATAGCATCAAAACAAATATCAAAACTAAAAATATAAATATATGGCTTAGAGGAGCTTGCATTACTCATCCCAACATCACAACAATTCATGCACTAGTGTCCAAGATAGGTCCTAGATGATGATGTAGCCATGATATTTGCTTGTGTCTCAATGATTGGTGTGTACATTCAAGTGAGGAATTTATTATTAAAATTTTATTGAAGCCTTCAAGACTACATGTTTTGTTGTCAAGCTCATTAACAAATAGGAACGGTTAAGTGTTGTGACCTAATTCACACCTTGCCCCATTGCAAATGGGGACCCTCATGGTTTGCTTTTTTTAGGGTTTTGTCGTTCAGTCCTGGTTTTCGTCTGGTCTCCGGTTGGGGTTTTGACTCTGAATTTTGAATGGTCACCTGAGTCAAGCAAAAGGGGTTTTAGCCTGGATCACTGTGCAAACATCGCCATCATGCTTAGGAGGACTGGGAGACGAAGATCGACTGTCATTTCAGTCAATTCTGACACCTCTCAGTTTTTAGGGTTTTTCACTCTAGCCCCTATTTTTTAGGACCTACTTTTTTGGCACTTTTGGGCAATTCTGAGATCCCTATTTTTTAGGGTCTATTTTTAGAAAGTTGCTATGTTTGGAAAATTTCTATTTTTAGAAAGTTTCTATATTTGGAAAGGTCTCGAGTTTCAAAAATCCACTCAGAAATTCGAAAAGATCAACAGAACTCTCAGAAAATCGATTTGAAAATTTTTGAATTCATGGTGAAATTCTGGAAAATCACAGAAAATTGAAAAAATCTAGAAAAATCGTTCAAAAATCACAGAAAATGGTGAATAATTAGAAAAACCAGTCAAGAAATCTGAGAAATTCATGAGAAAATCTGAGAAATCCATGGAGGAGACTGAAGTTTATCATGAAATCGCCTAAGTATGGAGTCCAACCAGCATGGAGAAGAGGAAGTTAATGTCAGAAAGCTTCAGCCAGAGGAAACAATGGCAAGACATGAAGGCAACTCCGCCCAGCAGCATAGGGAAATGGCACAGCATCCAATGAAGTCCGCCCTCCAGTGGCATCAAAAGTGGCCAAGTCCGCCTTGGACATAATGAAGAAATGGCAAGACATTTTGCCAAGTCCGCCTTGTATGGCAAGATAAAAGGTAAAGTCCACCTTGGTCAAGTCATGCATGGCAAAGAAAGAAGCCAAGTCCACCTTGGGCATAAAGGAAATGGCAAGATAGGAGTTGAAGTCCGCCTTGAATGGTAAGGGAAACAAGCAAGTCCGCCCCTAGTCAAACGTTGAATGGCAAGCCAAAGGAGGAAGTCCACCCTTGGCAAGGTCATGAAGAAAGCGCCCAACACAAAGTGAAGTGGCAATAAAACATGCCAAGTCCGCCCTTGGACATAAAGAAAAGGTTGAATGGCAAGCAAATGAAGAAAGTCCGCCTTGGAATGGCTAGACACAAAACAAAGTCCGCCCAGCCTTAGCCAAAATATGGATGGCAATGAAGTGAAGGAAGTCCGCTCCAAGTGTTAAATGGCAAGAAATTCAGCCAAGTCCGCCTTGAAGAAAAAGTTGAATGGCTAAACTAATAAGGAAGTCCGCCATGTCTAGAGAAGTGGTAAAAATTAAAATTTTTGCCTAAGTATGAATGTTGGAAAATTTAAAAATATTTGCTTGGCACTTTAAAAATTCGCCATGCTTGAAAAGAAAGAAAATTCTTCTAAGTCCAACGTTTGTATCTCTAAGAAAATTTGGCCAAATAAAATTGGACGAAAGGAGTTATGGCAAAATAATTTTGGACGAAAGAAATTACGGCAAAATAATTTTGGACAAAAGGATTTATCGAAAAATAATTTTGGACGAAAGGATTTATGGCAAAATAATTTTGGACGATAAAAGTTATGGCAAAGTAAATTGGAAGAAAAGAAAATTCACCTAAGGCAAATGAAAAATTTTGAAAATCAAAATTGCCTTAGACAAAAAATAATTTGCCATAAAACGAATGGGTTGGAAATAACACATAAAATAATTATTTTAATTATTTTTAATTATTCATTTTCCAACACCCCGAAAGGATAAACTTGAAAAAATCGAAATTGGAAAAAGGATAAAAATAGCTTTATTGAACTGGCGTTGAATTTGGAAACTTTCCCAGATATTATCGTTGAAGATAAAACTTGCCACCCGAAAGCTGAGTAAAAGACAAGTTAAAGCTCGATTTAAAGGAAACATTTGAAATTTGCTAATTGGATCAATTTTCTCACCTCTATAATTGATTTCACTTTTCATTTTTACAATCGTCCGATTTTCGAAAGAAAAGTGTGAGAAGAAATTTGTCTAAATCACGTAAGTGAGAAAAGTCTGAAGCGAAGTGAGAGAAGCAAATTTTTACCAGCTTGCATTGTGATCGAGATCATTTCTTTTGTCCAGAGGAACCAAGCAGATTTACTTTGTCCACTTCATTTTAGCATAAAACTTCATCATTTATTTTCTTTCCAGCTTGATTTTTCACGAAGTCTAGTTTGACAACTAGCTGGAATATCTTTCAAAGTGATTTAAATTTCGAATTCTTAATTTTCTCTTTGCCTTTTTGCAGATTTATTTTCGAGACGGTAAAGATGAAGTTTGCCAGCAAGGGTGTGCAGCTCCAGTCAAAGATCAAATCTAAGTGGGAGCATGTTGTGGACACCAATCTTGGCCACGTTGACCTCGAGGACTTCAAGAAACGAATGTACGGAAGCGATGGACGTCTGCCTACGCCAATTGCGAGAAGAATGATGCGCAATGGGATTGTTCACGCAGCTGGATTTCCACCAGCAAAGGAGTGTCCGGAACTTATGGTGGAATGCGCATTGCACTATAATGCACGAGAAAGGCAAATAGAAGCTCCTGATGGAAGAGTTCTCGCATACTTGTCTGAGCCAGCTATTCAGGAAATTTTCGGAATTCCAATTTACAATAGAACGTCCTACCGCACTAAGGAGGATGCACTTAAGCTTTACCGGAACCAGCAAGACCTTTGTGCATCAAACATAAACAAGACTTGGTTGTTGAAGCCCAAACCGACTGCAGGGAAGATGCCGAAGAAATTGGTCAGAACACATTTCAAGGAAGAATATGGCGACATAGTCTTGCTGCTGAACAGAATAGTAGGCAATCCTCATGGTGCACCTTTCGAAAACTGGATGTATTATTTCATTGATGAAATAATTACCGGAGTCAAGATGTTTAACTGGTCCAGAATGATCAGTGATAGCCTCCATGAGCAGTTGGTGAACCTGGAGGAAACCAAGACCTTTCACATGAGCTCGTACGTCATATATTCACTTGCGAGGTATTACAAGTATTCTGGCTTGGTTTGCAAAGGTGTGGTTGGCAATGGCGAAGGACAACTCAAGGCATATGATCGTTATCCGCAGTTGCAACTAAAAGAGAAGTCACATTTCCGACGAGCTCATGACGCCTTTCAAATGTACATCACTCGGCTTCTTCAAGGCGGATCACATCAGAGACTCACCCATGAGGCCAAGAGTTTGATTGGCAAATATGGATCGTGGTTCATCCAATATCCCAAGTTCACTTACATCAGGATCCAAGGATTCTCAGGAAATCCTTATAGACTGCCCATCTATCCAACCAACAAAATGGTTTTGCTGGAAGTACTGAGGCAATTGGAGGCGTATCAAAATATTCAAAGGCCAAAACAGAAGGCGGCTGTCACCTTTCCTTTTTTCATTAGCAATATGGAGGAATCCTGTCCAACGGCGCAAGCAGCGGAGAGTGCTCGACTGGAGATCCAGAAATATCCGTTCATATCATACAAGTCCAGGAATAACTTTGATCCACTCCATCACATCAAAACTGTGGACGAAGAGAAATACAAGCATCGGGTAGACCTAGAAGACTTTTGGGCTAATGCAGTTGATGAATATGACGTGAGAAAGAGGTTGTGGTCAAGATGGGTGACCTAGCAACATTCATGCGACCTGTTTTCAAGTATTCTCAATGGTGGATAGATCGGCAAGTAGAAACTCTAAGGCAGAGAAACGTGCAATTCACGTACAAATTCATGGGCGATACAAAGTCCTGTTCTTCAAATGTCGGTGCATCTCATGGAGATGGGCCAACAGATGCCGCCAACTTGGGAAAGAGGAAAGAAATTGGTAAATCTGCAAAATAGGACAATGGTAAAATGATAGATGAAGGGTCGTCTCGAAATAAGCACAAATCCAGACCTCTTCAGTCGGCCACTTCTAGAAATATAGAAGAAATACTCGCCATGGATAAAGAGTCTTTGGAGAATGTCAGGATTCCTTCCCAAGTCAAAGATGTGGAGCCAATACAACTGGAGGACGATGCTCAACCTTCTCCTACAGGCACCGAGATCCTAGAATCAGACAATGATGTAGATATTATGGATGGAGAATTTGAGGAAGGAATGATTTCCGCTCTCAAAGGAATCCAAGAGGACCAATCCGTGCAAGAAATTCCAACTATCCAAGAACTTCATGATATACCAGAGATTCAGGAAGAGCAAGAAGTGCGGGATATTCAAGAAGTCCAAGGTCAACAGGAAGACGGAATTGAGCAGCCAACCATCCTGGATTGGCTAAAAGAAAGATTAAAGAGAAAGGCACCAACAAAGGTTCCTAAAAAAGACGATGCCACAGATTTCTTGGCAAGGCTAGAACAAACCGCCACAAGGAAGAAGGCCAAGAAATTTTCCACCATCCAAAGAGATGAGGTTGGCAATCGCACAGTACAAGTTGCAGTACCTATAGCCGATAAGTTCCAAGATGAAATTGCCCCAGATGAATATGCCATCACGACCATTAACATGGGTCCAACAACGAAAGCGCAAGAGGTTGAGGACTTAGACAATTCCGTTGCCACCATCAAGTCCAAGCTGGAAAGGGAAGTGGCCAAGAAAAAGGAATATAAAAAAGAGATTGACCACCTAAAAAATTACATCCAGCATTTGACCAAGCCATTAAATGAAGGTAACTAAGCAGCGCTTCTACCTCCAAACTCTTCACTAGAACCAATCCGAAATTTTGAAGAGTTGACTACAGCAAGAGAGGCTAAGGATTGGATGGATGGAAGGAAAGAAGAGGTAATGGCGTTTGCAGAAAAGCTGGCATGTGTGTATGAGCAGGCTTCCTTTTTGCTATCATGAGTTGCAGACTTAGCGGAATCTTGGGGTGGCCTCGAAGACATTTAGAATAGGATTATCCCATGTATTCGAGAATTAAAAGGCATCTCGAAACAAAGGTTGCTTGATGACGGGATCATTGAGGCTGGAGCTGCATATGATTTCAGTGGGTGGTATTATGCTCTGATTTCACAGAAAGGAGTCCTGGAAAAGGTAAAGCAGGATAGCGCCAAAGTTGAAGAACAGGCAAAAGAGATTCGGAGTAAAGTTTACCAGATGGCTGCAGACATGCTCGACAAAAATGTTGTCCGGAAGAAACATTTGCGGCCAAAGAATTTAAAAGAACAAGTGCAGAAAATTTTCTCCACCTCCACCGGACCAACCATGAAAGAAAACTTCACCAGGGTATTCAACTTCTTGACTGTCAAAAATACTTTCTTGCTACAGGAACTAGAATGGGCGACCACTTTTGCAGGATGTGCTGAGAACTTGGACTTGCTGGAATACAACGTCAACACGCTGCCAGACATTGCCATGGAGGAGGTCAGCTCAATCGTGTCCAGATTCACCGAATGCAATGCCGCACAAGTGGATAAGGATGCAACTCCAGATGACTAAGGTTCTCTCCAGTTAACTGGTTGATGTTTTGGAAACCCTAATTAGGGCTTAGTCATGTTAAATCTGGGCCATTGATCTCATTTCAATCTTGGCCATTCATTGTAATTCAGAAGTGCTATATAAACCCCCCCCCCCCCCGCTCTCTTTCATATTCATTAGATCAGATTGAGAAGAATTAGAATTCATTAGGAGGTATTAGAAGTTAGAGCAGATTCAAGAGAATTAGATTGTAGAAAATAAGAGAGAGTCTTATGAGATTGTTGTGAAAACACTATTTTGATAATAAAGTTCAAATGCATGAGGTGCCTTGAATCCTTGATTGTCAAATGGTTGCATGGTCGCATATTTTCTTTCTCATTTAGTAAATTTGAATTAGAATGTATGTTAGAAGAATGACAGATTGATAACGGAGACTAGTGAAACCCAGCTCATACTGTCTTTGAGTGGATGCTTTTCACTCAATGTGTAAAGTTAGACTGAGCTTTATCGTGGATGCTTAACTTCTGTTTGGATAATTATTGTTCAATTTGATGGTAGTTATTCATTACATGAAAATCATAAGCACATTCCCAGAAGATTGCACTTGCTCTGTGTAGTTGTCGTCTAACGTGGCGAAGCAGAGTATTGTCTATTTGGTTTCATTTAATCTTTGTCGTCTCTTGAATTCTTAGGAATAGCATAGGATCTCTAGAAACCCTTAACCTTTTTCACCTTTTTTTAAAATCAGAAAATCCAAAATGATACTGTATTCATGTCTCTGCTTTCCCGAGTAACTCGCAAAAGTAAATCCCAATTGTGCCCCCAACAAATCACATCAAAACCACAGAGCTCATCCGCATTCATCTTAAATATTGGAATTACCATATGATCTTACTTGCAATCTTGGCATATAAGGTAGTTTTTCAAGAGAGGATAGAGCGTCCTGGACACTTTATTCTAGAAATGTTTGTTGTGTCATAAAACACGCATCAACATTAAGTAAAAAGATAAATGGTTATGTTCTAGTTTGACTTTAGCTAGCATACTAATAGATGGGATTGTTCTATGTGTTTCCTATGTATGGCATGATTGATACATTTTTTGCATTATGAAAGTGGCATTTCTTGCCAACTATGACTTAACTTGTATTCAACAATACAAGACTATAGCATGCCAACTTTACCTATGGCCGTCCTTGCATACTAAACAAGTTGTTCAATGCATGAAACAAGATAATCCTTGATTATTGCTTTGATTGTGAAAGATGCAGAGATTTGCAACAGAGGATATGTATTTTGTAGGTTTTATGATCATGATTCATCATTGGCCTATTACATACTTACACCTATAGTTTGATGGGGGTTTGGAGGAAACACCCCAACGGGGTCGAGGGGCAGCGCACCTCACAAGGGTCTAGGGGTAGCGCCCCCAACGAGGTGAAGGGGCAACGCCCCTTGTGGGTGTCTGGGGGCAGCATCCCTAGCAAGGTCGAGGGGCAATGCAAACCTTCATAGCACACACCATTTTCATATTTTTTGTAAATCCTAGATGGGCATGTCATAAACCAAACAAGCATTGAAAGATTGTAATTATTTTTTAAAAAAATTAATTAAAATGGTCGAGTTAGGTGGTTGAGACTCGCTAGTTTTGGCGAGTCTAGCAAGTACCCGACTGTCAAGTCTATCAAACTCGCCCAGGCTCACCCGCCTCGAGACTCGTGAGTACTTGCCAAGTTTAGGCGAGTCTGGTAACTATGGTTCTTTTTGATAATTCTTTTAGAAGTTTCATGGGGGACGCTTATCCCCCCTTTGGCCTGTTTTGCAAGGATAACCTCATACTCCCCTTCTCCTATACGAGAGAATTTTTGGCCATTATCAATGGTTTTAAAACCATTTTTGTGTTCAATAATTGAGCTATGAATTTCAATTTCAACACATTTTTCATTGTTTTCATTATTGGTGTGTGAAACTTTATCCACATCTATATTAACATTATGCCTTCCCTACTCACCAGGATTTATACTATCATTTTTATTTACAAGGTCTTGACATTTTTGGAAGCCTTGGGAAGTCCTTTCTTTGATGTTCATTCTTTTTATAGACAAAACAAGCATTAAGACCTAAACATTCAAACTGCAAAAAACCACCATTTTATCCAAGTTAATTTCAAGAAATTCAGAATTTTCAACACTGGGTTTGACAAAATTAAGAACCCTAGCATTAAGATGGCAGAGTAACCCTCATTTCTTCGGTCTGACCTCACCTAGTGGTTTCTTTCCTTCTTGGTAGAACGAATCATTTGAACAATGCTATTTAAAGATAACATCATTGGAAGCTACCAAAAGCAGTTGGATAATTGCAAAATAAGCTTTCAAAAATGCTCAAACAGATCAAAAAACCATACACCATTTAACAAAGTATGAATAAGTTCTCCAAAAATAAAGTTCTAGCATTTGACATCCGCAAGAATCAAATAAATAATCAAACAAATCACTTATGATATACATAATTATCTCAAGCTTAATATTTTCCGACTCCCTTAAGACATTTTTTTATAAACTTCTTCATTAGCTTCTGATTATGTTATGATGTCAAACCTGGGCATTGGAATTTGAAGCCTTTCTAAGGCCCATGATTATCTTTTCTTCCAGTTCGAGCTGACTGAAGTTCACTAAGTGACAAATCCAAGTAAAAGATAATGAGCATCACAACATTCATCAATTACAAAATGCTAGTACAACATAAGTTAATAATGTACAGAGGCAAACTCATACCCAGAGGAGGAAAATCATAAGCATTGATTTCTTCAAACAGTAACCAAACACTCTTACCAACAAATCAAAAATTTTAACCTGCTTGTATGCAATTGCAATGGATTCTGGGCAGCAAAAACATGGTAAGTAATAGTATTTATATTAGCTTATTTTTGTTACAATCAGTTGATTTTATGAAAGAGACAAATTAGAATCGTATTTAAGCATGCACCCATTCTGCAGTATAATATTCAATTATTTTGAGGAAAAACTTCAAACAATTGTAGTTAAAAGCTCATCCTATTACTATATGAAAACTTATTGATCATATTTTATTAGAATTCTGTCGTTCCAAATACCAGAAATAACAAGAAAGAGGCATCTATGTTTTGTCCTACATTATACTTCTGATTGAACGAAACCTCTCTTTTATAACAATTTATATAAAACATGCACAGTAAAAACCAAGCCACTAGGTTTAATTGCAAAGTGGCAGAGGCACTGGCATGGTAGATTGTCTATGGAAACATTATTTGTCTGCAATTCTCCCAAAGACATTTCACATGGTTCACTAAGAGGAAAGATGAAAACTGCACAGCAAAAAAATTAGACCAGGTGATTATCTCTGAGAATTGGCAGAGTCCTAACATTCATATAAATGCTGCTGTCAGTGACTCCATTCTGTCCGATCACCAGTCTATTCTTCTTGGCTTTCATAAAGTTAACAGACCCCTAAAAAAGTAGCAATTCAGACTTGAGACAATGGATGACACAGCCTGTATTCACACACAGTATCATAAAATGGGGTAAGGAAGTTGAAAATATTCAAGGCTATACCATGTCTAATTCATGCAGAAATTGTAAGTCTAGATGGATATACAGCCATGACACTAAAAATCCCCTTCATTTCTTGCATTGTTATTTCTAATGTAATATGTGCAGTTCTCCATCAAATTTAGTATTTGTAATTTGTTCTAGAAGGCTTGTCAACAGAGCTAGTTTCAATTACTTTCAGTTATCAGCTTGCAATCTAGAAGGCTTGCTGCTAGAATAAATATTTCATCATTCCAGATTTTGTAAAGGAATGCAACATTGAGTTTTACAGCTTACTGCCAACAAATTTTTTACTATAATATCATTCTAACCCCTTTCAACATATGCTCTCCTGTTGCCCACATTTGGATCTTGGTAATCAAAAGGTATTGAGGTTTTATGCTTGTTCATTGTAAAAGTGAAAAAAAAAACAAAACAATTTGTGACATTACAATCTTTTGGTTAGTTACAACTATTTGCAATGCCTTCAAGGCGAAAATGAGCTTGACAACATGTACTGCCAGCACAAAGTACCTGCAATACATTATCTGCACCATGAACATGTTGTTCTTACACATACAACAATTAAATTTGAGTAAACCGAAGGTATGAATGAGAGCCAACCCCTCTCCGATGTGTTTGTATGTAATATCCCTTGCTACTTCTGATCTAAATTTTTCCCCTCAAGGAATATCATAAGGGTTACCAAAATGTAAAACAAAGATCTTGGTTACTATGACCTTCTAACACTTTAGGATTTTTCACCTAAAGGAGAGCGAATAGACCAAAATGTCAATGTTCACACTTCTTAAACCACTGTAGAAATTCCTTACCAAATCTGGCCTAAGTTTACTTCGAGGAATATTGTCAAACATTTTCCCAACAACCCCTTAACTTGATGATTTGTAATTTTCAGTTTGCTTGCTAGTCTTCCAATGGTTTCAAATAAGTTTAATTGCTTGCAAAACAACACTACGATGTCTAGGCAGAGATCTATGATAACAATGCAATTCTTTTTGTCTTTATGAATGCAATTCGTGAACATCTACATAAGAAATGTGCACCTACAGCCAAGTAGCATTTTTACAAACACTTGGCATACATACTAATATGCTGATTATAAAAGATGCAAACTTGCTCAATACAACAAATATTCGATCTGCAACTTATAGCTCTTTATTATGATATGAAGTCTAATACAATGCTGCTATTAAAGGCCAAGACTCTTAACATTACAACATATGCAACTACTACAATTTCTGAATACAAATGGCTGCCACTAATACTGACTGAATATTACATAAATTTGAATGCAAAACAACATATAAAGAACCTGGATGAAGTGCCTAGGGCTGATGATGAAGAAGCAATCAACAGAAATCCAAAATGTGCCTCCTCCTTGTCAAATTGTACCTTTCTTCAAATCACCCCTGTTCTGATATAAATGCCAGTAATAAATAAATGGCAGCTTCTTGGTCTGCTCTCAATCACCAAATATTTTGCCATGACCCAAGGAATGGAGCGCCCAAGTTAGAGAGTGAAATTGATGCAAAATGAAGTCTCCATGAGTGAAAAACGTGGTCTCCAATGGTTGCCAAAATGACTGTAAATTAATATCAGACTTCTGCAAATATATATCAGACTTCAACACTCCTTCAATATGACTTCAATGCTACCAATCGATGCAAAGATGATGCCACTAATAATCTCTAATCAAACATGCAAACTATCCTCAGCAAATTTGGCCTATGGCCACCAATGAAGCACAATTAGAAAGACAGAAATATCTTCCTCTCAGCTGCAACCCTTCGGAAGAATATTTCACCACCTCAATTATGCTATCAATGGAAGTTTTTGTTTCCAATGATCAATAGATGTAACTACAAAAACCCTAGGCTCCACAATGGACAAATCAAATCAATATCAATTTCTTTGGATGATCAAAAATGAGCCCTTAATACCCTTTTATACCTTTCCTGGAGGTCTCACACACTTTCTTTGCCAATGTGGGATAAAAGATACATTTTCCTTTCCACATACTTTAATTTTTATTTTTATTTAATATTTTATAATTGCACTTTATTATAATATAAAATTATAATTTATAAAGTGCCATCATAATATCATATCATCTGGAAAACACAATATGTTTTTGAACAATATGTTTTCCAACCCATTATATTTTCAAACATTCAATATACAATTGGAAACCTTCGTATAACCCCTAAATCCATGAAAGAAGCCATCCTCCAACTAGGTAACTGCCACAAAGACCCTCTAATCATGCCCTATTAGCCTACAAGGGCCACTAATAGGCTAATCATGTTGATGTGTTAATGTCTAACTGGAAGGGGACATTACATTGGAGCAAGGATACACAAAGACACATCCCTAGGGGTTTCCCAACCATTTTCATCCCCATCACATTTTAGGGACATGCAGTAACATCCAAGAGCTGTACTTTATTTCGTCTATTGGAACAATTAAGTTCTTGAAACGACACTCAGACATCTAGGGATGGTTGTTCATCCTTAGGACAATCAAATACATCAATGATGCCCTTCACCGACATGGTGACAGCCAATTCTCCCTAGACAATAATCACATTCTAAAAAATAACAGATACAAAGAAAAAATAAAAGCAGTCAATAAGCAACGGGGAGGCAGCAGGGGCCCATGGCCCCTACACCCTTTTCAAAACCCTAAACCCTAAAGAAACAAACCTCGTATTAAAAAGATAAAAAAATCAGCCATTCACTCATCTCATAGATATGTTGCTCTATGGGCACTAAACAATGAAAGCCGAGAATAGAAAGAAGTACAATGTAATGGAGAAAAGAACAAGTTCACAATAGTGAGAAGAAGAGAGCAAATTTGAGGAGTCTAAAATAATTGATGGTTTTGTTCTTATTTGGAAAGTAGCAATTTAACTTAGCAAGAGTGTCCAATCAGCATAAGAAAGAAATCATGGGCGCCCCAGAGGGAGATAGGCACCCATATTTTCAGGGCATCAAATGGTGAAATCATGGTTTGTGCTCCCAAACAATGTTGTTCAGAATCTCCTCAACTCCGCATTGAGTCCAACAGTGCAATCATCGGATCAACCAGTCACTCTGAATTCGAGATCAAACACGAGTTTCATCCAAGTGGCAGAATGCAAATAATGAAAATATCATAAAATAATCTAAGCCTAGGAACTCTAGGCGCCCTAGGTGTCCAGAGGCGCCCAACCTTTTGGATGATCTAATCCAACAGCTAGGGTTTGCAAATGGGTTCAATCTCTTCAGGATTCTGTCAGCTTCACAGCAGATGTCTTCGTCAGATCATCAGACTTGTCAATCATCGGAAAATCCAGATTGAACAGGTGATGTAACATGAAGGCCCAACTTTGAAGATTGAAAATTTAGCAAAAATGGTTGTTTGCAGGAAATGGGAGCCTCTGAAGGAGATAGGCGCTCGAACTTTTGAGGGCCTAAACTAATGAATTTGCAGATGAAGCCTCCAGCATGATTTCCTCATAGTTGATCAAGCTTTCCAACGAAATCATCAGCAAGTCAATCAGAGTTGGCAGTCATCAGATATTGAAGGCTAAATAGGAGGTAAAACATGAGCAAAACATCAAAAGTCAAAAGCAAGGTGAAAAACACAGAAAATATTCCAACTCTGGGAGGGTTGGGCGCCCCAACTAGCCAAGGGCGCCCAAGCTTTTGACCCCTGAGATTCAACTTTCAGAAGACATCACTCCTAGGAGACCCTCTTCAGAATCAGTCAAGCTATCCAGTGAATCTGACGGTCAGCCGATCAGATCAATCTAGCTCCCGGAATCAAGAATTCATCAGAAGATCAAAGGGAAACAAGCAAAACTTGGAGAACTTAAAAATGGCTAACACTGGGAAAGTTGGGCGCCCAGAAGGAGAAGGGCGCCCATGATTTTGAAGGTCCAAACGAAGTTTTTAGTCAAAGTTGCCTCCAAAACAATCTCGCCAAATTCGCCCAAGCTCCACGATGAATCATTTAGCTCATCTGTAGGATCAATCTAGAAGTCGGAAAACAAATTCAAACTGGGGTCTAAAACCAAGAAAAAGTTGAAATTCTCATAAAAATGACTAAGTCTGGAAGAAATAGGCGCCTCCAGCCAAGAAGGGCACCCAAGATGCCATGCCTTAGCCAAAATTTTAAAAATTTCAAAGTTTCAAGAGGAAGATAAAACGTCTACATTCAATGCACAAGCTCAGGCTAGGGTTTGCATGGATTTAAAGCAAAAGAAAACAGATTTTTTCAAGCCTAAGCTTATTTAAGATGCATTTGCCATCCATTTCTTCATACTTTCTTGCAAGTGGAGTCCAAGTTGGAGAGGGGCAGCAAACAGAAGTTTTTCTTTCAAGATTCAAGAGCCATAGCTTGCTGATTTTTTTCAAAGTTCTTCATCAATTTTCAAACCAGCAACAAAGGAGCTTGCTTTTTCATTCTTTTTCATCCAGAACATCAAATTTTTGAAGGAGGTCAAGGTTTTCAATTTTCAACGGTCTGGGTCATCTCAACTCATCATTCTGAACAATTTTTGAAGAAATTTTTCAAGTTGCAACAGCTGTTTTTTTCATGCATGTCAGAAGAATCAACAAAATTTTCAAGATTTGATCATCTAGGTCCTTCTAAAATATTCTTCTGAACAAAACCCAGATGCCAACTTTTTTGTGAAAAAATTCAAATCCTAGGGTTTGCTGCTTTTTCAATCAACCTTCAATATTTTCAACATCTGATCAACTAGGTTCATCCAAAATGAACTTCTAAACAAAACCTAGGTGCCAGCTTTTTTTTCATGAAAATCTAAAGAATTTAGGGTTTGCTACTTTTTCAATCTACCCTCAAAATTTTCAAAAACGGGCGATCTAGGTCTTCTTGTAACGAAATTTTGAACAAAACTCATATCTAATAATTTTTTTGAAAAATTTCGTCCGTTTGAAGAAGAAAAAACCAGCAAGCTAAATTTAAAAAGTTGTGCAAAACTTGTATGAATATAGGTGTGTTTACAATCATTCTTCAAGGTTTTCAAAATGGAGTACACTCCCCTCGAGTTCAAGACCAAGTCAGCACTATATCACAACTTCATCAAAACAACTGAGATTGACTTGCACCACATTAAACTAGTATTCAACTTGCAAGCATTGAAGAATGTAGGCAACATTGTAGTCAAGCATCTTGGTCACTCTGGACTACTTGCAGCAGCATCCATTCCTATTTCAGTGCAGAGTCTGGAATTCGTAATTGCTTGCATCAAGCATTACAATCCGGCGACTCGGGAGTTTTAGTCAGTAGATGGAAGAGTGATTTGCAGCTTGAAACTAGACATGATTGAAAAATGCTTCTCAATTCCACCTTGGCCTGAAAGTGTGACTATCTCCAAGGAAGAATGTGAAAGAGCATGGGACATGCATACGGAGAAATACAACAAGAAGATTGCACAGAGGTGGATGAAAGAAAAACATAAGACTTTGCCAAAGAATGTCGGGCGAGGGGAATTCAAAGATGAAATTGCTATAATGATCACCTTGCTCAACAGGATCACTGGTCAAGAGGATGCTACAAAGTTCCAACCCTAGATGTTCTATGTTATACCTCATTTGATGAAGAAGACAAAATTCTATGACTGGTCAAACTTAATCAGTGATAGCCTCCATCAACAAATAACTAAATACTTCCAAATTCACGAGTTCCACATGGTCTCCTACCTTGTCTACCTAGTGGCCTTCCAAGGCAAATTCAGAGGGTTGAACACTATGGGGTCTCTGAATGTACAGCACATCTACAACTATTACCTTCAACTGGAGTTCATAGAATCATCACATCATTACAAGAGGGTAAACAAAGCTTTTCTGATGTATACAGTGCGATACCTGGATAATGAATTGCACGTCTGTATTTCATCAACTACCAGGGCAGCAATAACGGAGTGGGCAGATTGGTTTATACAATTTCCTACCTTCACCTATATCCGAGTGTACGGTTTCTCCAGCACTCCACTCATGTTGCCGAGGTACCCATCAAATGAAGTTGTTTTCATGGAATTATTAAGGCAAGCATACGATGTTCACACAGTCCTACAGAATAGGAATAAGCCTGCCTTCAGTTTTCCATTTAGGTTGGGAATTTACACATGTAAATCAGCAGCAGATGCCAAATCCATGGGTGATGAGTTGGCTAAACTTGGTCTCAAGCCTTACAGGGAGAGACAATCGTATGACCCTCATGGCGTCTTCGCAGTCCGACTTGAGAAGAACTATGCTCATGTGCCCGCACTTGAAGAGTTTTGGGCCAACTGCAAAGATGAGTTCGAGGTACGGAGGTGTAGTTACAGTAGACTCACTCTCCATCAAATGAAAGATTGTTTGTCAGAGGATATCGAGGGACTTTCAGATGATGATGGAGATGTACTTCTCCCAATGTACACTCGAAAGAAAATCAAGCAACAACCTCTTCCACAGGTCAACTGGGCCAACAAGAAAAACATCTCAGTGGAAGAAAGGACACGCCAAGTCATAGAGTACAGCAAGACTTTCTTGGTCCTCAAGAGAAAGAAATCCATTCCAGCAACAGAGCCGCCAAGAATACAATCATCACTTCCTCCTTCTTCTAGAGCACAGTAGAAGTCAGTCTCAAGAAGGTGTAAAGGGCAACAGATCAATGAAGAATGTAAGAAGAAGGTTGGACTTCTCGAGTATAGTCATTCAGGAGCAGCCAACAATTGAAACAGAAGCTCCTCCAGAAGAGTCTATACCTCAGACGGAAACAGAAGATGTGCCCTTGACACATGATTCTCCACCATTGACAAGTTCTTCACCAATTCATATTGATCTAGAGATTGAAGAAGATGAAGAAGTTGCAATTGAACCTCCCAGTGAAGTTAGTAGAGATACTACCACATCTTGGCTTGAGAGCTCCCTGGGAAGGAAGAGAAGAAGGCCTTCATATCAGTTGAATTTTAATGATCTTGACAATGTCTATCAGGAAGCACCTAAAAAGAAGGCAAAGAAACAGATTCACTTCAAGAGAAATCCTGATGGTGAGATGATCATGGAGACTGCTACACCTCCTGAAGATAGAAACAGAGATGAAGTTGATGTCAATGACTTCATAATGGTTAAGGCCAATCTTGGAAAGAACACCAAGCATGCGGATGTTAGTTTGTTCAAAGTTACATCTTAAACTCTTCAAGAAATAGTGTTGAGAAGATAAGGCAGCCCTCAAGGCTGAAATTCGGCAACTCAGGCTATACATTTCTAACCTTGTCCATGGCACTTCGCAAGCTACTCAGTTGCTGCCCCAAGTTCTAGAGACACCAGTTGATCATCAACAGTTGAGGCAGTTGGTAATAGGTGGGAAGCAAACTCAAGAATGGATTGAGGGTTTCATCATCAGAAGAAAAGAAATCTTGGCACAAATGTTTCAACTAAGGAACAATGTACATGACTTACGCCAAGGGATTTAAGGATTTGAACAATCAATGGCAGAAGTGAAACCTAGGCACGAAATTATCATTGCAGATTTGAATACAACTTATGGCTCAACGGTTTCTAGAGAACACAAGAGACAAATCCTTGCGTGGAAAGAACGTCACATCTTCAATGTGAGAACCTATTAGAGGATATCTAAGGAGTTTGTTGCATACAGACAAAGGGTGGTTGAGGCTTTCTTGTTCATAAGCGAGTTTGTTGCAGAGATTCCTTCTTGGTATAGTCATGATGATGGTTCCTATGTTGGACTTGACGAAGTGCAAGCCCAGTTTCAGAATGTTGTTCGTAGCAGTGATGGCAGTAATTTGGTTGGTGGAAGGATGAGTCACATTTCCATGATGTCACCAAGGTTTGAGAAAGCGGCCAACGAAGTTGAAGATTTTCTGAGATCGATTGTAGATGGTGAAGAAATAGAAAAGTGAAACTTTGCTATTGATAGTATTGATGCACCTGACAGAGACAGTTTCCAGCTTTTTGGCGAATGTGATCGAGATTTAAAGCAACCTTCATCTAAAAGCTTTCTTGCCGCTTTCTTTCTATTCTCGTCTCAATTCTTATCTACTCTTTGAAGAAGAGAAAGAAGATAAGTTGTAATAGTTGGCATTTCCTGTTTTCATGCTTTCTTAGGTGGATAGATGTTTATCTTTTTTAGTTTTAGAAATAAAGCTTGCATGCTGAGCAAGCCTTAGTTGTAAAAGCAAGGAGATTTTAGGGTTCCCTACTCCTCTGCTTGTCTATAAGTAAGAGCAGCCTTGATCATTTATTTTCAACCGTACTTGTGATAACAAATTGTTGAGCCTCTTTTGCCTACACGTTGTTGTGTAGTTGTTCACTTTGTGTAAGAACAAGTTTGCAAGTCTCTTTTAGCTGCAAGTTCTTGTTCAGTGCATGTATCTTGTGTAATCTTTGTTCCTGAGATTTGAGAAATAAAGTCTTGTGCCTATTTTGCCCTGATATAATGTCTCAAATTTCCATTTATTGTGTTATGCTTATATGATCTCCATTTCAGCTTGCATTGAAAGTAAGTAGCTGTTTGTTGAAAGAAGAGTTTATCTAAGTGTTTTGTCAGACAATCAAACTTTGTCCATTTCTAATTCTCTTGCTATGTGTTTACTTGAGAAATTAGAAACGTCATTAGAGTAGGCTAGTTGTAGTTGAAATTCCAAAACAGAAAATCTCAGCTACGGCACTTGAGTTTATAAGCCTTGTGCTCTTAGCTGAACCAAAAAGATAGGAAAATTAGTTTTAATTTACTTTTCTTGAACACCATCAGCAAAGAGGGAGCTTCCCCTCCTAATTAGAAGAGCAGTTTTACTATGCATAGCTGTCTATTTCTAATACACATTCCAGAGGTGCGAATTGAAATGCCAACATTGCTAATAAATGTTTATTGATATTTCTTGTCATGTGTGCTAATGGCTAAGTCACTTCGGAAAATAATGCTTTGAATAGTAGGTGAGCTCAAAGGTGTAGATCGTTGCTTTCTACCAAGTCCTGCATTTAATTCACCACAATATTCATGTTTGTGTTAAGTTTTAACCTATCAAATTCATGTGTACTTGTAATGTCCCCTTCTCAAACCTGATCTTTCCAGTGACCGTTGGCCTTTTCTTTGGGAACCCGAAGGCTAGTTGGAAGACAAATTAGGGTTTCCTATTTTTGAGGAGGTCATTGCTCAGAGATGATGGATTCATTGGTGGATTCTTTCTGGGTTTTCAAAGAGCTTCGCAGTGGTATGTTCATCTCGGCATTCAGAGCATTTTCTAGAATTTACTATTTTTAGTAAATTCTTTTTTTGGCAGCTTTTCAATTGGGTTCAGCTTGGTTGACTTCCTATGTCAGTTTGATTGGTTGGCTTGTTCATTGATGGCTTCGGGGCGTGTTGTGATGTTTTTCACACATCGCCCCATTGCAAATGGGGACCCCCTAATTTTGGCTTTGCTTTTGGTTTGGTGTTGGTTTGTTTTTGCTGTTGTCTCTCTCTCGTTCTGTCTGTCTTTTCGGGGACGTTCTCGTCTGTGAGCTTTAACATGAAATTTGGCCAGGTCTGGAATTAGGGTTTTGTCTTTTGGTCAGTTCAGGGTTGAGTAAAGTGAATAAATTGAAAACCAAGCTTAACATTGTTGTCAGTGTGCTTCCAGCAGCTCTCAGCAAATTTTCATCAGATTCGGAGATACTTACTATTTTTAGTAAGTGTGAAATTACAGGTTTGTCAGCATTTTTGAGATTCCGGCAGTCACACACTTCAGAGTATCGATCGCTTCGCATGCCAAATTTGAGCAAAAACGACGACTTACTATTTTTAGCATCCGGCCCGAGTAAATTCGGGTGCAGATGCAGAGTTTTCTTTGCATGTCCGGATATTCTAGGTTTTTCAAGACCTTCGCGATGATGTAACATGCAAGACGAGACGGCACTTAATTGACCTCGAGGCTATTTTAGGGTTTGCATGTCGGGTTTCTTTTTGCGGTGATTCCGATGGGTTTTTCGAGCTTCAGCGATGGTGTGACATGCAAACGAGATTCTCACCAAGAAGGAACTTGCTATTTTTAGGTATGTCAGCCTCCCAGTTTCACGAGTTTGATCGCAGCGCACGTAAACAAGAGTCAAACGGAGATCTTTTGATACGCATGCAATGCAAATTAGGTTTCCAGCTTCGAGCCTAAAAATAGACATCAAAAGTCAAAATCTTCGAAATCCGGTGTAAACCACTGCGATCAGCGTCCTTCTGGCTATTTGCTAGTGAAATTTCAAGTCAAACGGAGCACTTACTATTTATAGTAAGTCAAATTGGAAACATGCTAAAAATAGTAAATCAAGTGCATGCGTCAGTGTCGGCAGTAAGGTCACGTGGCGAGGAGCGCCTCATTAAAATTTCAACTCGATCGGAGCAATGGAGCTATCAGAAACATGAGGTTACTATTTATAGTAAACCACCTTCAGAAACATGCTAAAAATAGCAGGTCAACTAAAAATGGCAGTGTCGGTAGGACAAGGAAGCTATGAGGATGCTACGTTCAAAATTTCAAGCCAGTCCGAGCTTCAGGGACGCAAAATGAGGGGGTTTACTATAAATAGCAGGGTATGAGAAGCTGGCAAAAATGATGAAAAAGTTCTAAGTCTGGAACTTCAATCCTGCAGCTATGGCAAAATGCGCCCAGCTAGTGAGGAAGCATGAAAATTTTCTAAGAGTCAAGCTCGTCCTTCTCCAGGGGCAAAATGCGCCCAAGGCACAAGTGGTCAAAGAAAGTCAAAGCATTTCATCCTGCACACATAGCTAAATGCGCCCTCATCAGGCTGGAAGTCAAGAAAATGTTTTCATCCTTCATCACATGGAAAATGCGCCCACATGCAAGCCAGCAGCATTCAAAAAAATTTTCTAAGTATGAAGTTCATCCTCCTAGAGGCCTCAAATGCGCCCATCTTAAGAAAGTCAAACAGGTCAATGATTTTCATCCTGTTGCTATGCCAAAATGCGCCCAAGGGATGTTGATAGCATGGAAAATTTCTAAGTGTCAAGGTTTATCCTCCACCCCCTTCAAAATGCGCCCAACAACAAGCTGGTCAAAGGGGTCAAAGAATCTCGTCCTCCTCCATGGGCAAAATGCGCCCAAAATGGGCCATGTAAAGACAAAAACTAGAAGTTCAAGAGTCACATAAAGGCGTTTTTTATCCTCCATCAAGTAGCAAATGCGCCTAAGTTAGAAGCTGGTCAAACAAGTCAAATGTTTCCATCCTCCACTATAGGCAAAATGCGCCCAAAAGAGGGCATGTGAAGACAAAACATGGGAGATGAAGGGTCACTCCAAGGCGTTTGAAATGTTTTGTCCTCCTCCACATCAAAAATGCGCTCAAGGTAGGAAAGAGTCAACAAAGTCAAACATTGTTATCCTTCATCCACATAGAAATGCGCCCAAGCTAGCTCAAGTGAGGACAAAAATGGAAGTTGAAAAGTCACATAAGGCGTTGGAGAAAGTTTCATCCTCTTGACATGCTCAAATGCGCCCACATTGAAGTGTAAAAGGTAAATAAGAGTGGTAAGTAAGGTAACAAGTAAGTGAAGATACTCCTAGGCGTGGTAAAGGGTGGTGTGCTAGGCGTTTTTTTTTATCAAGTGTTATGCGCCTAAAGTGGAGAGTGTTAGGAATATTTTCTAGGGCGTGGTGAAGGGATATGTGCTAAGGCGTGATTTTTTTAATCACCTCTTCAAGTGCTAGGCGCCTCAGTTGAAAATGAAATATTTTCTAAATGTTGGAGAATTTGCCTAGGCATTGGGACTTCAAATAAATTACCTTGCAAGTGTGGAGTGGGAAATAAAATGTGCCAGGCGTGAATAAAAAAAAAATTTCTCAACGGAGTTGATGATTTTCCCACTGGCAAACTAGTAAAATTTTCCAGGGCAAAATTTTCAAAGTTTTTCAAGATGATTTAAAAATTTTCTAAGGCATGGAGTATTTTCTTCCTTAGAAAATACGCCCAGAGCTCGGAGGTGGTGGAATTTTGCAGGGTTGCCAGAGATGAAGTCAGTAAATGCCAGCTCCACAAGATTGATAGAAAAAAAATTTCCAAGTCAGAGCAAAATTCTCAGAGAAGATCGAAGAACGGATTTAAATTTCACAGGGAAATATTTTCTAAGGTTCAAAATTCAGGAAAATAAAATGAACCCGTTCGTTGGGTACCCATGGATTCGACGCGTTCTGGGGAAAATTTTCTTCTGGGTATCGAAGGTTGTCGATGAGGAGTTGATTTTAAAGCCTTCCATGCTTCGCTGCGGCCTTCAAGTGAAGATTTTTGATGGGCGCCAGGTTGATGAATTTCCTAAGGGAGATGTGAAAATTTTTCTAAGGCAAATGTGAAGAAAATGTGTTTTCAAGGTGAAAATCCTTCGTGAAGATAGTTTCCCTGAGCCAGAGGTGAATAAAACCAAGGTTGTCAGAGCTCCAGCAGGTGAAATGAATTTCTTGAAGATGCAGTTGAAGTTGATATTGTCAAAGGGATGATACGCCTTTGAAGAAGATGGATCAAAATTTGGCTAAGGCATGAGGAATCATGAAGAAGGCAAAAGTTGGCTAGTGAAAACGATGAGCCCTTGAAGATCAAAGTGCTAGAATCAGGTGAGTAAGTTGAATTTATATTATGAAATGATCTGATCCCCTTCTCCTTGCTTGTTTTGCAGGAGGAACGTCGAGGCCAAACGATGATGACTTAGTGTGATGACTTGAAGTGGAAGCACGAGGAAGATGAGTTTCAATCTCGAAGGAGAAAAAGTTGCAAGAAAATGACTAAGTGTTGGGACTTAGTATAACTCAAAGTGACGAAGATGAAGACCCTCAAGTGGAAGAAATCAAAGAACAACGCCAAGAAAGAAGATCGAGAACAGTGTGAACGCGTCTACAAATGGAATCTTCTAGAAGGATGATGGTGGACATTATGGCGCATTTATTACCCCACTCTCTTCTGTGGCGGTTTTTAGGGCAATATTATTTAGGGCTGAGGTGGCACGATTCTGGCCACTCTATTGATTGTAACCCTAGCCGTCTTTTGGGACTTGGCTAGCTATATAAAGGGGGAGTCCCCCTCATTTGTAATTCATTAGAAAGTAGACAGTAGAGAGGATCAGAGTAGAATTAGAGTAGAGGGACAACTTAGAGTAGCTTAGAAGTAGATTGATAGTGTAGTTTGGAGAAGAAAGAAAGTTTTCCCTTTGAAAACTTTTGAGGAAATTGTTGTGTAACACATTTTATGATAATAGATCTTTTCATTGATGATGGAATTCGTCTTGTCATGAAATGCTAGCAAGGTTTCTTCTTCCTTTCGTATCCAAGTAGCTTAATTTCATGCAAGTAGCTTACTTTGGTGTGTGGTGTTTTACTAAGATAGCTTCGCTTTATTCCATACCACTAGCGGCTTGTTGATGATAAGTTCGCCTTGTGTGGTCAACTGGACATTACCTTGAGTTTAACTTCAGTTGTGATTTATATGCTTATATGCGTCGTTGTGATGGTGTATGCATGTTAAGTCATAATTTGAACATCTTTTGCTATTTCCCTTGAAGATTGCACCGATTTTGCTGAGGCTGTCCGACGGAGGCTAGGTGAAATCCGGTTGAAGTCTATTGAAGTGAAGCTCCACATATCCTGCATTTAGAATAGAACATAAACTTCTTAGGCCCTACACCCTTTTCAATTCAGTACTTTCTGGTTAGAATAGGAAACCCGCACTTCATAGATAAATCTTTCGAGCATTTGAATCCCTTTCTCCACTGCCGAACAATTCTGTAAGTCCCCTTGAAATACCAGCAAATCACATCGAGCCAAACTGAGCCTATTCGCACTGAAGGAACCTTGGAGTTGAACGCATGAACTTTCTTGCAATCTTAGCATGCGGAATACTTTGATCAAGAGAGGATAGGGTAGCCGTTGGCAACTTTATTCTGCGTTGGTGCGGTCATAAAAAACACATCAACAGGGCGCAATTGGAGAAATAAGTTGGGCTATTTTTATTAAAGTCACGTTTAATGTTATAATTTAACGTTGACTCCCCCCTTAGCCTAGCTTAATCACTTAAAGTCTTGTAAAAAGGTGGTCTTTTGAGGGTGGCGACTTCATTAAGATTAATTTATTATTTATCAAAGTCAAAACAGGTATAAGGTGGGCGCATTTATCAAAGTGTGGATTTTTATTTAAAATATCATTATTGAGCTTAAAGGGAAAAAAAGGACGCCATCTTGAAGAAAGAGTTAGGGTTTTGACAGTGATGAGGATTTAGGGTTTCAAGAAGTCAACCGAAAGTTATAAAAGGAAGGCTTTGTGCATCATTTCTTCATCTTTGGACAAATATACTGTTATGCTGCCGGATTGGCTCTGGAACTGCTTCGAGGAATGAAGGCCTCCTAGCTTGGGCATCACTTCGTGTTTGCAAGACAACATCTAGTGGTGATTTAGTCTAGTTGTGTGAATTCATTGGATTCCGTGCATTGTAATCTGCATTGATCTAGTTAGCTTCAGATTTTGCATGTTAGAAGTGTCTGGTTTTTTCATTTAAGCTACAGCAGATCCATTGTTTTATTCATAAATCAAAAAGGACAAACAAAAACATTGTGGGTATTGGTTATTTCCTTCCACCTTGGCTAGGCGCCCTTGCATGCTAGTTTGTAGATTTTTTGAGAAGCATTTGAATTTTATAAAGAAGAATTGCCCCTGTGCTGGGCCGTACCATCTGCTTCTTCTTGGGAATTGTGCATTAAATAATGTTCACCTTTTAAGCTTGTTTTGTGTTGTTAGTTTGAGAGCCCCTTTGTTAGTAATGGTTTGCACTTAGTTTCATGTTATTTGAGTTGATATTAAGGGAGTTACGAGCTATTAAGTAAATCCATATGCAGCTGGTTATTTATGAAAATACAGGACTGTCATAACAGTTGCAGAATTCTGCGTCTTCATCCGTGGACGGGTATTGAGAGAACTCAAAGATTTGTGCGGTAGCTTCATTGGGAATTGCTTCAGCGGAAAGAGGTTGGATCTAGTGGTTTTCTTCAATTTTCAGCTTTACTCATCAGCGAAGAAATTCTATGATATTGTTGCAAAACTGTTATAAGCTGATTCACATTGTTAGCAAGATTTTATCTCTTAAATTGTAAGCTGGCAGTAGTACTGACAGCATTATAGATTCTTGCTTATCAGATCGTAATAGTCATCTTACTTTCAGCAGTTGATATTGTAGTTAATTTACCTCCGCCCTATGGTAGCTACTATCCCAGTCTGGGTTAGAAAGCACATTCTGGGTGTTGAGTATTTCCCGCTTTCCGCATTGTCTTTTCAAGCATTGTATTGTAATTACTCCGTCATATGGTCGCCCCTCACTCCGTATTGGATTGGGTAGCACATACTTGACGTTGAGTTCCCTTTCAGCATAAGCAGTTTAAATTTAGATCCTCTGACCAATGCTCGCCATCATCGGCGCCATACTGGTTAGAGTTGCTTCCTTGCACGTTTTGGTTTATCCATCTAACCTTAACGGGTGCATTGTTTGTAATTGGAAATCTGTTAATTTGAAAAAACGAAAAAAATTGGCTCGGAATACTTCAGTACTATAATTCTTTAGTATCTATTTTTAATTGAATAGCACAAGCATCTAGTCTTAGAATTAAAAAAGCATCAAATCCTTTGCCTTGTGTTGAAAGAGTGTCCCAATATTTTATACCAAGCAAGCCCAAAAAGATACACATTTAAAGTTTATTCAACTTGAATGTGAAATTCCCAAAAAAACATTGTAAAGATTGTAAATTGCAAGTACATATTGCTCGTATTAGGTTAATTTTTTATTTTACTCGACAACTCCCCTTCCAATTTGTAGAAGCAATTCTAATCCACATCTATTATGTTTTTTGTAGAATTAAAAGGTGTAAATTTAAACACCAACAAGAACATATCTTGGTACATCGGTATGTTGTTGATCTCCACCATTGCATAGTTCATTCCTAGGATCTCACCTTAATTTTGATCCTAGGGCTCACCCTTGTCATAGTTCAATCCACAAGTATTATTTGTACCCAATAGATGGCAGCATAACATCCTTCAACTAAGAACCAAGCACATCACCAAATATCCACACAAATCTTAAATTCAAGTGCTTATACATTCAACACTACAAGGAATGACACTACTAGCTATGCTTATAAAAAGCTAAGGCCCCTTAAGAAAATGTACTTGCCTAAAGGAAAAAGAAAATTAAATTACTCAAGGAAAACCTAAAGAAAAAAATGCAATCTCATTTGGTTACCCATCAAAAGGTTCAAAAAAGAGACACCAAGTTAAGTCAACCTTGCAAAGGAAATAAGCCCATTCATTTGTCTTAAGCATAATATCAAAACAAAATTACACAAGGAAAAAATCAACAATAAGCAAGCAATATTATTTGGCCAAACATTAGAATGGAGTTGCCAAGTTGGATCAACCTTCTAAAGGAAAAGAAGTCACTCTTGTCTCAAAAGATAACATGGTTGTCCATAACCATACACACATCTCAACACCTTAGTTAGCTCCCTAACCCAAGTATTAGATAGTTATGTTCCACCCATCTTCCTCTTCTTGGGTTGAACTTTAGTCATGCGAATACGGAAGCCTTTTAACCAACCCAAACCTTCTAATACACCAAGCCTCTCATCAAGGTCGGGACATTAAATGCTCTTCAAAATTTGCACCCAAATGAAAATAGTTCTATTGGAACCACTTTTATCCCAACTTGCCCAAGTCCAATTTGGACTTGCGACCAGTAAATATTGATGCCTAGTTTTATTTTTCACTTGGCTCTTCTTGGTTTTTCTTATCACAACAATTAAGTCCATACACTCTTCAAATCTTTGATTTTACTTCTACAAATGTGTCCCACGTCACTCTTTGCAAGTTACTCATGAACCCCATTGATAAACAACCCAAGAACTTCATGCTAGGCCTATGTTAAGCATCCTCAGTACTCTAACTCATTTAGAACTTTTGCACACAAGCCTTGAGTCTTTTTTCAAGTCCAAGACCTTCACATTACCTTGGCTTTGTGCTTTTCAATCTAACTACACGGTGACTTGTCACCCTATAGTCATTTCCCTTTGGTGCAAAGTTACTAGCAACGAGTCCCACAACTCCATAGCTAACACATGAACTATTCACATTATGTTTTCTATTTGGCTGTAATATTTCATGTCGAGGGTGAACTGGCAATAATAAACTCCACATGACTTATCTCATGCCTTGCATCCACTATTATCAATCTTTGTTTGTTTATCCCATGCCATTGGATCTTATCATCGATTATCAATGAAGTGGTAGGTTGATGTGTTTATAAATAGTTTGGATGTTACATGGAGCTTAGGTGTATGAATCTTATTAGACAGGGTAAAATGCATAGGCACTCATGTGGTCAAACATTTTAAGAGCCAATGTTTTTTCATTAAGTTGTCTAACAATTTAATTCTAGCAGGACCACTTTGTTTAGTGAAAACATCTATGGCATTGTTTGCATGTTTGTTTCATGCTACACTCTAGTTTGTATTGGTCATGACCAAACAACCAAATGGAGGTGACCCACCTTTTCTTTGCACAATTTAGCCCCTTGGCCATTGGATCTTTGTTGGCGTAACAACTAACACCTCTGGAGTAGAAGTTGTTATGAACAGCCTATGCACACTACGTAATGAGTGCTCTTCAAATTATGGAGGGGAAGCTCCCTCGTTGTGCTTTGACAAATATACTTTGCAAAGGAAAATAAGCTAAAACTATGTCCTATCTTTTTGTTTCAGCTGCTAGAGGCACAAGGCTTTCTTGAAAGAACTTATACGTTGCAGCTGAGTTTTCTCTGGTTTTGTAGATCAACTAACTACAACTTATATCTATCCAATCTCCTCAGGAAAACAGAGCAAGAGGAAACGGAGCAGGTATGACTATCGGACGATAAGCATGTTTAGACTCTCTACTTGAAGGCAAGGTGGCACAACTATCATCTCAATCTAAACAAGCTTATTGGGCACAACAGATTTAAGAATTCACTAAGACGATCTTATGGAACCCTGTGTGGCATAACACTCGATCGAAACAGCAAAGCCTTCACAAAACAGCCTTTATCTTTATAATCTCACGAAAACCTATGTGGCATAACCTTCGATTATATTGATAAAGATTCACAAACAGATTTATTGCTGCAACTTCTCGAAACCCTATGTGGCATAACGATCGATCACAATGGTAAATTAACACAAAACAGCCTTATCACCTCAATCTCTTGGTACCCTATGTGGCATAACAATTGATTTCAATGATAAAGATGTTCAAAACAGATATATCTAAACTATGGAAAGAATTCAGCATTACAATCTTTCGAAACCCTATGTGGCATAACAATCAATTGCAATAGTGAAGACACATGAACAAGTACCAAAAAGAGCAACATTGAGGGCAAGGTAGGCGCAGCATATATTTCTCTCTCAAGCAAAAGTTAATTACAAATGAGCCAAAGCTCT